>JAJOZX010004621.1:162500-225000 GCA_023014485.1 Bathynomus jamesi
ATAAATTTATAATAACAAATAAATAAGTAAATAAGTATTATTAATAGTTAAAACATGTATTACAATATTAAACAATATTAATAGACAATATTAAACAATATTAGAGGACATTAATTCTAGATTTTTGTTAGTATGCCATTATTAATCGGGATTTCAACTTGGTTTTAAACAAATTTACATTCACAATATTTTTTATATCGGCATGCAAGTCATTCCATAGTTTCAATGCAATGAAAATGGGTAGTTTTTGAGATGAAGACAATCTAAATTGAGGTTTAACAAGCTTTGATCTATTTCTGGTCTGATACGAGTGGATTTCTTGATGAGTTACGAGATATCTATTTACCCATTGCAAATTAATGATTTTGTTCTTACACTCGTAAATAAAAATAAAATGTGCCAATTTGGTTATATCGTTGAGCTTTAGTAGGTTTAGCTCTTTAAATAATGCACTAGAGTGATCAAGGAAATCAGCATCAGATAATAACCTTATTGCTCGTTTTTGGATGACAAAGATACCATTTAATGCGTTGTTAGCGGAGTTTCCCAAAACGAGGGTGCAGTATGTTATATAAGGAAGAACAAGAGTATGATAAAGAGTCAATAAAACTTGTTTAGGAACTACATTTCTAAGTTTAAACATTATAGCAACGCTCCTTGAAATCTTTTTCGCGATATAATTTACATGATCACTCCATTGCAAATTCTTATCTAGCATTACACCAAGAAATTTTGTTACAGTACACTCCTTTATGGCGATTTCATTAACATTAAGTTCATCAAGATATACACTTCTTTTATTAGTAAAAATCATGAAATTTGTTTTACTGGTATTTAGGAAGAGTTTATTGGTGGTCAACCATTTCATTACACTGATGAATTCTGAATGAAATATATTAACATCTTTGCAAGAAAAAGAGACACTTGTATCATCTGCAAACATTATGAAGTTCAGTATATCAGATGAACGTGGAAGGTCATTTATATATAATAAAAATAACAGGGGACCCAGAACTGAGCCATGTGGCACACCATGTTTGACAAGCGCTTTAGTTGAGCAAACCTTATTTACTGATACAAAATGATATCTATTGGACAAATAACTTTTAAACCAATCACTGATTGCTCCTCTAAAGGCGTAACAATATAATTTATTAAGTAGAATATTATGGTCTATTACATCAAACGCCTTACTCAAATCCATAAATATTGATATCATTATTTCTTTGTTCTCCTTAGCTATATTTACATTTTCCATAAGATTTAAAATAGCCATTTCCGTTGTTTTATTATTACGGAAGCCATATTGATTTGGAGATAATAATACAGGAATGTTATGAATGTTATTTTTTGTATTTTTTAATTTACCGATAATATTCTGGACCTCAGTAGAGGTAGCAGGAACAAAAGAAAATGAATTTAGTGGGCTGGGTGGCATATATTCTCGAGGTGAGTGATCATTATTTATTAATTGTGCGCGAAGCTTATCCGCTATTGAAGTAAAGTGTGCATTTAAAGAGTCTGCAATAGCAGTATCATCAGTAATTTCTTTATTATCAACATTTAATTTCTCTATTGAATTTTTCTTAATTTGTTTTCCGAGAAGATTGTTTATGGTTGTCCAAGTGTTTTTCATGTCTCCTTTATGTTCGGAAAATTGATTGTTATAATAGTTATATTTTGCAATTTTGATTAATTTAGTTAATTTGTTTCTGTACTGAGTACATTGTATTTTAGGAATTTTGCTCTGCAATTGCAATTTGAATAATTTATCTGTTCTTTATTGAAGTGATAATTCCTAGAGTGATCCATGGATTTGCAACACTTTTGGGCGAAACTGTTTTTCTCCTTAAAGGAAAGCAAATATTAAAAATATGGAATAAGGTGTCATAGAAGAACTGAAACGTATGATCTGAGTCATTTAAAGGTTCGTCACAGTCAAGTCGAGTATTTTCTACAGCCCCAATAAATTTTATTTTGTTAACCTCTGAGAATATTCTGTAATCAATAGTTGTTTTGTCCGCAGCCTGAACAATGTTATTGAATATAGCGTAAGTAGGAAAATGATCACTGATGTCAGTGGTTATAATTCCAGAATTTACGAGGGCATTGCTATTTACAAATATATTTTCAATCGTAGATTCTGTTATTCGATTGCCATAGCTGCAGACTCGAGTGGGTTTGGTAATAGAATGTCTAAGATAGAAAGAATTCATTAAGTTTAAAAATTTATGAGAGATTGCTTCAGATTGCAAATTGATGTTGAAGTCTCCCGCAACTATGGCATTCGATTTATGAAAGTTGCATAACATGTTATCTAAGTGAATTAAAAAGCTATTGATATTAGTATTAGGTGTTCTATATATTGCATGGACAGAATATACATTACTTTTGTCTTTTATATTCACAATCAGGTTTTCATTGTCACTATTACATAGAGAAAATACTTCGTTAGAGTCGTAAGTTTGATGCACGTACATAGAGATACCACCACCAATCTGACCATCTCTCACAGTATGATAAGCAACGTAATTATCTATATTATATAGGTTTTTAATACAGGTTTTTAATATAGGTTTTAATATAGGTTTTAATATGTCATATATTTATGTAAGGTATTAATTATTAATGAACAAACAAATATATAAACCTCAAAATATAAATACCTGGTAACACAGAAAATTGAATGAAACTTGTTTCATTGAATTTTCTGTCGCTGAAACTCTTGAGAAAGTTATTATTTTTATCATAATGAAAACATTAATATTAATTTTAATTCTTATGCATTGCCTGCCATAATAGTAATATCACGAAATTTGAAAAATTGTCAAATATTCATAATTCTACAAGTATATTATATTGATAAATTAACTAAATATCCGCATCTGCGGATATCGAAATTAAAGATCCGCATCCGCAGATGTTGAAAAACTGACATCCGGTCCACCACTAGTGTGTGTGTGTATGATCATCAATAGACATCTATTTCAAAAGTTCATTCATCGTGAGGTTCTTAATCTGTAGACCTATTTAGACTTCATAGATTGGTCTTAGTACTTTAAAGAATATATATATATATATATATATATATATATATATATATATATATATATATATATATATATATATGCACACACCTTTCCGGCTTTTAGGGGCATAACTCCTTTTTAAGGGGCAACTCTCTCTCTCTCTCTCTCCTCTCTCTCTCTCTCTCTCTTATATACAAAATCCTTTTTGACTTTAGTTTACTTCCGGAACTGTTTGTTTACGAAAGCATCCATCATTCTTATGCCTTAAGTTTGCTCGTCGTTTCAGCGCGAATCTACACCAGGAACTACACTCTACTGAGGCATGAGGCAATCAAATATATATATGTGTGTGTATATATATATATATATATATATATATGATGAATAAAACCACGAAGGAAAGGAAACACAAAACGGTGCTCAAGCGCTTTCGTCTAATGACATCCTCAGGAACACTGAAATACATAAAAGGTTACGGCCTATATATAGGTTACAGAAAGAGAAAAAAAAAATATATATATAAATAAATAACATACACACAAACATATATACATATATATATATATATATACATATCTACACACATACACATATATATATATATATGCAATAAACGGAGAAGTAAAAATAAAACTTAAAAATTAAGGATTAGAGGATTAACAAAGAGGCATATCGATTTTTAGCACAAGATCAAATGAGTTATAAAAATAATACAAATTTATACTGGAGATACGCCCGGGTTTAACACTTTGCCTTTTTAGAGTCAAGTTTCGATATATATAAAAATAAATTGAAGATTAAAAGTTAATAAAGTAGCTTACAAGTTTACCAAAGATTAAGTGTCCTACCCTTTTTATCTAGGTTTGTTTTGAAGGAATTCAAAACAACAGGATCGAGTTGAAAAAGACCTTTGCTTATGTTGAAGTTATTTGAAAGTTGAATAATGGCAGACTCAAGAATATTTCTATTGACAATGTTGCTCGAATGAAATAAAACTGAAGCATTATTCCAATCAATACAGTGGGATAACTCTGACAAATGGACAAAAAGAGCACTGGACAACTGTCCTGTTCTGACGGAATATTGATGCTGTTTTATACGTGTGTGCAAATCCTTTCCCGTCTGACCTATGTAAAAGGAATCACATTGTTTACACCCAATTTTATAGATAATGCCTGAATTATTGGTAGGGCTATTTTTTACTATGATATTTTCACAATATTGTTATATGAAAATACTACATTAATATCCAAAAGTTTAAGTACATTAGCGATGCCTAAAAAGCCCGGGAAAAATGGAAGTACTAAAATATTTTTTGACAAAGTACGAGTGTTATTATTGACACGATAGAAAGTTCGTTTTGCCTTGTTGAGACAAGATTCCATAAACGCAGATGGGTAATACAGATCACTTCCAATACCGTTGATTTTTTCCAATTCGGCATCGATGTATTCCGGACTGGCGATCCTAAGGGCGCGGAGAAACATTGATGAAAAAATGGCCTTCTTAGTGGGGGTGTCATGTCCCGAGTAAAAGTGTACGTAGGACAAGTTATTTGTTGTTTTCCGATAGATACTAAACTTAAAACCTGGGCTTTCCCTATGTACACGCACATCCAAAAATGGGATTGACTTGTCTCGTTCCACTTCTAAAGTAAACTTAATGGAGGGGACTTGATCATTTAACTGAAGGAGGAAGTTATCCAGGTCACGATTCATGGGCCAGATACACAAAATATCGTCGACGTACCGCAACCAAGGGATGCCAACCCCCAGGATTCTCGGAATGTAAGTAATTTCGAAAAACTCCATATAAATATTGGAGAGGAGGGGCGATAAGGGGTTGCCCATGGCCATCCCAAACACTTGTTGATAATATTCGTTATTGAAAGTGAATTTACAGTCTTTAATGCAAAGCTTAATAAGTTCCAAAACAATGTGTGAAGGTAGTGGCAGGTCATACTTATGTAATTCTTGGGAGAGAAAGTCAAGCATATCATCAATCGGCACTTTTGTAAACAATGAACAAACATCAAAACTGATCAATCTATCATTAGTTTCAGTACGTGCATTATTCAATTTTTCAGTAAGATCCATGGAATTTTTTACATGTGAATCAGAGATAGTTCCGAGAATGGGTGACAAGACTTTGACAAGCCATTTGGAGAGTTTATAAGTAATAGAGCCCACCGAGCTAATAATAGGGCGCATAGGGTTGCCAGGTTTGTGGGTTTTAATGAGACCGTAAAGGTAGGGCAGAGAAGGTGAAGTGGACATGAAAAGCGGAATTAAGTCCTTATGATCTTTGAGAATGCGTTTCAAGCCACTATTAAATGATTTGATGACGTCATCCTGCGGGTTCTTCCTAAGTTTGCTGTATGTGGCGGGGTCCTGGAGAAGCTCGTTCATCTTTCCGATGTAGTCCACTTTGTCCATAATAACTATGGTGTTAGCCTTGTCTGCTTTAGTAATATGGAGCTCCCCATCTTTTTTTAATTGTGAGAGGCCATCGCAAAACCGTTTAGGAAAGTTATCTTCGTAATTACCATTCGCCGCACTATAAACGAGGCCTTTAACTATGTTAAACAAATACTGAGGGAGATTACACTGTTTTTCAAAACACGCGAGACTGTAACAAATTTGTAAAGCCGAAGGTTTTTAACAATAAAAAAGGACATACCATATCTAAGGGCACTTTTTGCATCGTCACTAATGTTTTTCGAAGAAAGGTTCAAAACACACTTTGAGCTTGCTTTTTTACTCCACTGACTATTTCGAATGAGACTTTTAATTTTCCGATCCAAAATGTTACGAAGTGAAGTAGTTCTCCGACGCAACTCGTTGTAAATTTCATCAAACAAAGGTTGGATCCACGGTTGGGGAATAACGGTTACAAAATTATGTTTGGCGATGTTTAAGTTTTTGAAGGCGGACCACTCATTTTGTCTGGTGACTTCAATATGTTTCTTTAAAATTAATCTGCTGAAGTTGTTGAACGGATGGTCGTCAATTTGTCTAAGGCGAATCGGAAGCAGGGATTTGGGAAGAACTTGCTCCTCTAGACAGTTAGTAAGAAACTTTCGTCGGATACGAATTGCATGCCCCTTCATTAATGTAGAAGAAAACACGGACACAAACGGAGACAAGAGAGGGAACAGCAAGCCGAAGGAACGCGTGGTGTACATTATATGAAAATTATTTCACGAAAGTAACACGTGAAAAATATTTATGATGAATAAAACCACGAAGGAAAGGAAACACAAAACGGTGCTCAAGCGCTTTCGTCTAATGACATCCTCAGGAACACTGAAATACATAAAAGGTTACGGCCTATATATAGGTTACAGAAAAAAAAAAAAAAAAAAAAAAAATGAGTGGTCCGCCTTCAAAAACTTAAACATCGCCAAACATAATTTTGTAACCGTTATTCCCCAACCGTGGATCCAACCTTTGTTTGATGAAATTTACAACGAGTTGCGTCGGAGAACTACTTCACTTCGTAACATTTTGGATCGGAAAATTAAAAGTCTCATTCGAAATAGTCAGTGGAGTAAAAAAGCAAGCTCAAAGTGTGTTTTGAACCTTTCTTCGAAAAACATTAGTGACGATGCAAAAAGTGCCCTTGGATATGGTATGTCCTTTTTTATTGTTAAAAAACCTTCGGCTTTACAAATTTGTTACAGTCTCGCGTGTTTTGAAAAACAGTGTAATCTCCCTCAGTATTTGTTTAACATAGTTAAAGGCCTCGTTTATAGTGCGGCGAATGGTAATTACGAAGATAACTTTCCTAAACGGTTTTGCGATGGCCTCTCACAATTAAAAAAAGATGGGGAGCTCCATATTACTAAAGCAGACAAGGCTAACACCATAGTTATTATGGACAAAGTGGACTACATCGGAAAGATGAACGAGCTTCTCCAGGACCCCGCCACATACAGCAAACTTAGGAAGAACCCGCAGGATGACGTCATCAAATCATTTAATAGTGGCTTGAAACGCATTCTCAAAGATCATAAGGACTTAATTCCGCTTTTCATGTCCACTTCACCTTCTCTGCCCTACCTTTACGGTCTCATTAAAACCCACAAACCTGGCAACCCTATGCGCCCTATTATTAGCTCGGTGGGCTCTATTACTTATAAACTCTCCAAATGGCTTGTCAAAGTCTTGTCCCCCATTCTCGGAACTATCTCTGATTCACATGTAAAAAATTCCATGGATCTTACTGAAAAATTGAATAATGCACGTACTGAAACTAATGATAGATTGATCAGTTTTGATGTTTGTTCATTGTTTACAAAAGTGCCGATTGATGATATGCTTGACTTTCTCTCCCAAGAATTACATAAGTATGACCTGCCACTACCTTCACACATTGTTTTGGAACTTATTAAGCTTTGCATTAAAGACTGTAAATTCACTTTCAATAACGAGTATTATCAACAAGTGTTTGGGATGGCCATGGGCAACCCCTTATCGCCCCTCCTCTCCAATATTTATATGGAGTTTTTCGAAATTACTTACATTCCGAGAATCCTGGGGGTTGGCATCCCTTGGTTGCGGTACGTCGACGATATTTTGTGTATCTGGCCCATGAATCGTGACCTGGATAACTTCCTCCTTCAGTTAAATGATCAAGTCCCCTCCATTAAGTTTACTTTAGAAGTGGAACGAGACAAGTCAATCCCATTTTTGGATGTGCGTGTACATAGGGAAAGCCCAGGTTTTAAGTTTAGTATCTATCGGAAAACAACAAACAACTTGTCCTACGTACACTTTTACTCGGGACATGACACCCCCACTAAGAAGGCCATTTTTTTCATCAATATTTCTCCGCGCCCTTAGGATCACCAGTCCGGAATACATCAATGCCGAATTGGAAAAAATCAACGGTATTGGAAGTGATCTGTGTTACCCATCTGCGTTTATGGAATCTTGTCTCAACAAGGCAAAACGAACTTTCTATCGTGTCAGTAGTATAGCCGCAAAAGGGGAGAGTGCAAGAATGTTGCAGGTTATTATGTAATGTTGCAAATGGGGGGTTGTTGCAAAGGGGGGAGGGGGTTGTTGCAAATGGGGGTGGGGGGAAACTTGGAGGCGGCGTTATCCCCAAGAGAGAGAGAGGAGGAGAGAAAGGAGGAGAGGTGTTCACCTGGCAGGAGCCAAGTGCACATTAAGACTTCAGCCGAGTTGGCGTTGTTTTATAGGCTCCTAATCAGCCAGTTGGCGTAAATGGCTTGAGTTGCCAGATACCGCGATACCATTGTATACATTATTATAGACTCCTAATCAGCCAGTTGGCTGTAAATGGTTGTCAGATACCTCTTTTTAGCATTATTATTGTATACATTATTATTATATACGTCTAATCAGCCAGTTGGCTGTAAATGAGTTGCCAGATAGCGCCATGTATTCATTTAATCGAAGACACAGTTACCAGATACCATTGTATACACTATTATAGACTCCTAATCAGCCAGTTGGCTTAGAAGGCTTAAATATTGCCAGATACCGCAATACCGTTGTATGCATTATTGTATTTCGAATACCGGTAGTAGAAGGCATAACAATTAAGTAAAACAACATTGTATCATTCTGTTTATTATAAATATATAGAAAATAAATATACATTTGAGGAATATGCATATAACAGTACAGGAAATATATACACACAATTATGGTGATATATAAAATAAAATATACATTTCAAATAAATATACACTTCAATAGAAATATGTACATAACAGTACAGGAGAAATATACACACACACACACACACACACACACACACACACACACACACAATTATGGATATATATAAAATAAAATATACATTTCAAATAAATATACACTTAAATAGAAATATGTACATAACAGTACAGGAGAAATATCACGCAAAATATATATATATAAACACAAATCAATAGAAATATGCGTATAATCAGTACAGGAGAAATGTCAAGCAAAATATAAATACAATTCACTTTTTTTTCAAAATACTAAACTCGGTCTTAATCGAGTTTACAATTACATCATTATTGCTCTGCATTACGCAGTATATGCGGCTTAATAATATTTCACCGCTTAAAGTATAGGGAAACCTGTACTCGATATGAAGGGCTTTCATATCGTTCAGTACTATTTTTGTTCCCACTTTACAACCGGTTGGTAAGTCATCTTTAAACACGTCTAGAATACAATCAAAAGCACGCACAAAGAGTTCATCGTTAGCTACATTATTAAACACAAGTTTATAAGAACGCTTTTCCAATCGACGGTTTATTTCTACCGACTCGAGCTTTTCAATCGTGAACTCACTCAACATAGCGGCAATTGAAATAATCTTCTAAATCGTTACGACAACTTCGCGTTATATAAAGAAATAGTTCTTCAGGGTGAACGGTGTAGGTGAGCTCAGCCTTGTACCGATCAATTGCTTTGTACCAAAGTTCATGGTATTTCAAAGAGTCTAAACTTTTTAAATAAACATCCAGCACTAGACCATTCTCACCAGTCCTACACTCGGTAAACCCATCGAGCAGAGCGGTGTATGCGTATTCAAGTACTGTATCAAAATAAAGCATGTCCGTAACACGCGCGTCTAATATAGGTTTCAGCTTACGGAATCCGACGATTTCAAACATTCTGTCGAGGATGAAACGGTTTCGCGTAGGAATAAGAGCGTTATTATCAGAAGCATTATTCCACATCAACAGTATATCAATGCACGGCCGATCGTTATTTATACACAACGTACATACAACGGCGTATGAGGGTGCGTCACTAATCTGCTCTCTTCTTGTACCTACGTTAGCAGGTATTTTATAACGATCTTCACTCCACTTCTCAACTATCACAAAGATTCTATTCATCTCCTCGATACTTAAATAAACCCGTTTGTTTGTCGGTCTACATTCCGTTTCCAGTACATAGCTAATGGTACCGGAATTACGCCTGAACACGCGCAACGATTTCGTCACGGACACATCGTACGAGGCGTTGAGAATGCTGCTCAAAGGAAGTTCCATCGTATTCGAAGAGCACACGTCCACTCGGCTCAAGCTCTGAGATAACTATGAGCCGTGTGAGGCACGCAGGTAGGCAGGAATGGTTCGACGGGCGGCTGACTCGATGATACGTGAATGGGCTTGTTCCGCGAGTCGAATTGTTGTACCGGTACAAGAATATCACTACCAGCCTACGCACCAGACATTTTGGATAAGAACTAGGAACATTTTATGTTTACTAAATATCTCCACACTCCGGCGCACTATTTGAGAGGAACATATGTTCATATTTTTCATTTCTACCCATCAAACGATACTCGTCTCTAAACTCTGTTAAAAATTCACGCAGGGCACTAGCCACAACCTCACTACGAACCTCATCATGATATACGTTAATATAGTGATAAAAATACTTAAGATTGTCCATGATCACGAGATTCACATTTCCAGTCGTAGGGTATGAGTAATCGACATGGTGTAGCATGACGTAATACCGCTTGTCACACCACCCATCAGCAAGACTCATTATCCATACCTGCTGCTTCTCTTCTGCACGCGTTGTTTCTTTTACTTCACGGTGTATGTGAGACTTTATAAAGTTTAGCTCTGCAGTATACTTCAGCACATCGTCTGTGCAACGAAAGCCTTCAACGGTCTCACTAGAACATCCGTAGAGTATTTGTACATCTTGGAACTTCGCACAATCCAATGTGTTTTTAAAAGAGGCATAGGAGGGATGAATAGGAAGTTTTTCGGTATCCACCACATCCTGGCACTTTACTGAATACCATTTCGTAAACGTTGTACAAGCAATATTAAAGGTAGCCATTTGAATACACGTCTGATCTGAATACACGTCTGATCTCTCTGGCTTACTGCGGTCGACTGACTACGCAGGGACTCCCAGATAGTAGCATGACTCACGGTCTTACAGTGGGCGGAGCTTAGAACTTTCACCTGCACACACACGCACACACACACACACACACACACAAAGGAGAAAGTGAAACGCTATTTGAAACATGATTTATTTAATAAACGAGATATTCAAGTTATATATATTTACAAATACGATTTAATAAACGAGATAGTCAAGTTATATATATATATATATTTACAAATAGATACGATTATATACAAGACGTGTGAGTTAGAAGCATCATTGGTATCCAAAGGGTACGGTATTATAGGTACCAGGTAACTGGTAACGTTTCCTATAGGTGTTACGGCACACCATCGTACCCCTAAGTTCCTTCACGCCCCCCAGCTTCTGCGCCCGAAAATTGTGGGTGCCTACAATTAGTTGGGGAGGTTGTTCATCCAAACATACTAGATCCTTCAACGACTCAAAGTTAACAACCTCCCGATTCGCATGGTTGAGCGTAATACCCTTTGCCTTCACGATATATTTCATTTCCTCCCCCACTCTGACCCGTACCCCATAAGTCTTAGGTCCTGTTGAGGCAAAAGAGTCGGCGTATGCGTTGTCCCCATACTCATCCTTGATCTCATCAGTGAGCTCGCCGAGGAACTCCCCAATAGTGGGCATGTATTCACCCTCCCTCTCTGTGAATATCACGCTATCTGTATCGGCATACAATACTCTCCGCCCAAGAGAATGCAATAGACCCCAAAGTTTTATACGGGCGTAGGCTGTTGTGAAGCTGGCCACAGGTATGTTTGTAACCCTTGAGGTATCTGTGGCAAATTCAGTGTTGTTGTACTTTATTACGTAAGTATTACCTACATTTACGATCTCCATGACCTCTTTATCGGGGGCATTGGCATAATCCCAGACATCGCTATAACTTTGTGCCAAATGAATGCTCCCTCTGCCGGTATTCTGCGCAAATTTTCCCCATAGACTGTTTAGACACAACTTTGCACTAAAGCGCTTGCCAGGATTCTTTACAATTTGGACACGATCAAGTTGTATACCTTCGCGGTCGCGGTAACGTTGAATATAGGCAGACTTTTCATCTTCGGTATCAACTCCTCGCGGATACCCTGATTCCTCAACCTTATCCTTCAAAAAGGTGTTTATATATGGTGTGAAAAGGTTCGGTAGCTTCTGAAACCTCCACACCTCATGTATCTTCAGTATTCTATAACCATGGCGCACGGCTAGGGCCAACTCAGGACTTGTATATACGCCTCTGATCTTACGCTGGTGGGGTATATGGTTACATTCGCCGTTATCCTCTTCCGCGCACTTCACGCACAGGGGAAACATGAGCTTGTCGTCGATAACGACAGGTAAGATCGGCCTCCATAAATTGTGTGGGGGGGAGTACGTCTACGAAAGAGATCCCAAAGTAACGATCATTCAAACTTTTTGAAAATTCATTGATGGATGGTAGGCTAGGCCCCACCAGTTTCTCAGGAGCGCCCACGGGGTACGGATTGCTCTTCATCACGTATGGGTATAAAGAACAGAAATCGTAGTAATGGAGCTTCACGCCATCCGTAGGTGGGAAGTATAGTCTGAAAGGATTTGTACGTCCTCCAAACAAGCTATCACCACATTTGAGAGGATCCAGCACCATTGAACGCTTGATCGCTTTTATTTCCTCACGGTACACCTCGTCTGTCTCCATCCGTGCATCATATTCATGCTCCCACAAGACTTTGTGAGTGAACTGTGATCCTATAAGTTGATCGCGGGTGCGGGTCGATGCAAGACAGTCGGCAGGAGACCTACCGTTGATATCTCCGGTGACTCCGCACTCAGGACGGAGGCATCCATGCCACCAGCAACCGTTAAAGGAGTACACAGTCTTCACATCAGTGACACGGTTTTCACTTAACCCATCAACCCAAAAAACACGTCCATTAATCTTAATGGGTACTTCACCCGTGTTGCGGGCGTGCTTTATGTATACACCTGTCTGTTGCTGTAGGTGTATGAGCCAGTAAATAGCCTTGTGCCCGTAACTGCGGGGATTGTTTCGGTGAATAATGGCTAAGGTGTCTTTCGGCATGAAGTTATTCTTGAACACCGTAAAACATAATGATGCGATGGTGGTTGCGACTTGCAGTGGATCGCATTTGAAACGGGCTATGTACATCCTTCTAAAGGCCTGGAAACATACTCTAAGCACGCGCACATCATTCACGCAATAACGCTCACATTCATCAGCTATATTATAAGGGTTACTTTCATTAAAACTGTTGTAGTATCGATCAAAGTCTTCACGTTCATCCATGCAGTCAAAATAATGTTTGGGGGGGTGGTGGGCCTACGTAGTTTAAAGTCTCGCTGGTGAGGAAAGTGTATGGGAAGTATCCTTTGGAAACTTCAGCTGCTACTCCCATCACCTTGGGTAGCTTTGCTAATTTACAAGGTGTGAATAATAAAGTATCTTTAAATTGTACATTGCCTCTTATCTGCATCTGTATTAATTTGTTGCCTCTTTTCAATGGATCACCTGTAAATATCTCAGAGGATTCGTGTTCAAGCAACTCCTTATAAAGGAACTGCGTGTCAAAATTTGCCCCGTTATGGGCGAGAATATACAGTCATTTTTTTGAACTTGTCGGCTAACTTGACAATATAGGACACAAATAGTTTCACAGGACTATCGCTGACATTCGTTTTAAAAACGTTTGTCCGTTTACCACATTTGGGGCACTCGTCACATTCAATATCCATACACTCATCACAGATAGTCTTGCTCACAAGTAAATGTGGAATTACCTCTTTGGTTTCAGCGTTCGTATATGTTTCTATATCGTAGTATACAGTTATACAAGGGTTATTTTTAGGCTTAGCATCTTTCATATAACATACATGCTTTACTCCATCCGCCTTATATTCCTCCTGGCATGTAGGGCAGTGAATTACGTCACACTTGTGCTTAAATTTTCCCCAATTATCCATTGTGTGAAACATACCACATTCACAGATTCTCATTTTCCTGCACGTGCCAATTGATTTATGGAAATCAAAACAGCTATTATTGAAAAATGTGCGTCTACACACATCACAGTCTCTCTTCTCAGCTTCAACTACACGGCTTTCACATTTGGTGCTTTTACACTGCTCACATACCATGTGACATTCTTTACAATGTCTCACTATATCATCCGCAAACTCGAGGCACCCCTTACACAAATCATGATGTCTCCCATATTTTCGACTTTTGTCATAACTCGCATAAAGCCACCTTATATTACGGATGGGGAGATACGTTGTCCCTGACAATCCTAAAATAAGTAGGGGCCTTGTACGATCTCTCACACAGCTTTTAAAAACATACACAGTCCTACGACGATCATCCAACCCAAACACAACTATGCGGACATTAATTTCCTGTTCTACCCTTCTCAGCTCTTCAGGACCCATATTACAGTCAAATTCAAGTTCACAGTCTACAGCTAGTTTACGGGCATGCTCCACGACTGTAGGCAACCAAATTTTTTGAGTTCGTGTATTTTGTACAGTAAACTACGTGCTAAGAGTACTGCTATAAAGCCGCAACCACGATCGACGTTTATATGCCGTCTATAAATAGCTTGAGAATTGAATTAAGAGTATACGGTATGGCACTATGACCCGCAACACGGTATACATGGTCAATATTTACCGTGAAGTTGTCCATATTGAAGGCTATACTACTTTGGGCGGCTTGCATTATACGCCCTAATATATATTCTACATCTTCAGCCGCCAAACGTCTAAATGGCACTATCACCCAATAATCGTCTACATCACCGTCATCTGACCCGAATCCAAAGGACAGACTCGTCCTGACTTCACGCTCGTCACGATTCTGAAGAGCAAACTCTATAATATGCTCTACAACCCGGCGTAGTCCGCGCTCAATTCCACTGCTATACATGACTCTAGGGTCGACCCTGACTCTATACCGATTTCTAGTCAAGGCTGGGGTGGGGGCTGCGGATCGCACCAATTCCAGCGTTATACCATCCTCAACAGAACGGGGGCGGCGGATGAATTAGTGGATATATTAGCGGAAGGTGCTGCTGATGGGGCCCTGTTGCGTAGGAGGTTGATGGTTGGGGCTCTATTATTGTAGACTTAACAGAACGGGGGGCGGCGGATGAATAAGGGGATATATTAGGTGCTTCTGGGGGTTTGTTGCGTAAGAGGTTGAGGGTTGGGGATCTATTACCGCTGTAACAGACGCGTATTTCGGTCGCTTTATACCTGACGTGGGTATCTCATACCTCCGCTTTGGACGTGTTACCGGTATCGCTGGTGAGGGTTCAGGGGAGGAGATCACAACTACACTGTCGTCGAGTCATCCGTAATGATGGGCTGCTCTACCTCATCGTCATTCACGGTTCTGTGGGAGAAGAAATATAAGGATCAGCACTCAAAATTTGTAATATTTTGTAAATGACTCACTTAGGCGTGTGACGTGTTAGAAATGGACTCTGTAGAAAAATTCAGATTCACGAGCCCATCCACATGTATTATATCTGGACCTACAGGATGTGGTAAAACTGTGTTTATGCTTAAAATCATTAAAGAAAAGGGGAGATGTTCTCGAAATTTGGTGCATAAAGTTATATGGTGCTATTCGACGTATCAATCAGTGTTCAACGAGTACCAAGATGATATTTTGTTCCACAAAGGCGTATATGACGTTAATTCGTTAAAGGGAAATGAACATACAATCATTGTAATTGACGATCTCATGTTGGAGATGGATAAAACGTTTGCCGAGACATTTACAGTATTCTCCCACCATCTTAACATAAGCGTGTTCTTCATCATCAGAATCTATTTTCAAAAATAGATACATGCGCGATGTGTCGTTAAATACGCAATATCTAGTCTTATTCGCGCAACGTAGAGATGTATCACAAATTGGGGTATTAGCCAATCAAATGTTCCCGAATCAGCGTAAGGAGTTTTTGGAAGTTTATAAAGAAGCTACAAGCACGCGTACGGATATTTGCTTTGCGACCTTCATCCGCGAAACACGTTTAGAGTGCTTCTGCGAACGAATATATTTCCAAACGAGCCTGAAACGGTGTATATTCCAGAATGACAAAGAGACTAAAGAAATACCGTGAATTAATAAAAATCTATCATCGACTGCCTCGGGCAATGCAGCAGATGTTTATTAAAAATATCGATGCCGACTTTTTAAAATGCATCTGTGAAATCTGTCTTAACGTTATAAATTGCAATGTATCAATGAAAACCCATCAGAAGGCTCGCCTACGCCGCTACAAGAACATAATACGTCGTGCACTCGCTCGTAAAAGCCAAACTGTAGCGAAGAAAAAACGAATTATTGTACAAACAGGAAGGTCATTTCTCCCCATCTTATTTTCAGTTTTGGGTCCTTTACTGACTAGATTAATATAATGAAGAAAGTGGTAGTGATTCCCCACGAGGTGTACGCCTCACTGCAAAGGAATCCAGACACGTATCTAGATCCCCGTAAAACAGACTTAAAAGAATGGAAAGCGAATTGTTAGCCCTATTAAACAGTGAAAAAACCCTGATGAGAAAAATCTTATACCAAGAAGCTCTGCAGAAATTTCTTCACGAGTACGAAAATTATAAGAGCCCTACAGAGATTCCTGTGGTTATTAGGCACAGCACGGGGGACGATGGCGACATAGGATCTGTACCCGACGACACAGCTGACCAACCAAAAAGATTAGCCACACAACATATCGAACATGTATTAAAAAATACCCTCCACTTACATTGAGGAGTAAAGGCTTAAGTTTTTATAATCTATTGAATGAGGATCCCGCCATACAATGAACCGATACAGGGGAGATCATTGTGGAAGGATCAAAGGTACAGGATCGAATATCGTAGACATTGTCCATGATCTGGTGAGAAAGTGGGATAGGCCATCACCATCAGGATGGAAGCATATTAAAGCAAGACTACAACAAATAAATGTCCCTAAAACGTTGATAGGAAATCTGAACAGGTTAAAAGACTTGGAACATGCAACGCCTGTGACACAATTGAAGGCGCCGTCACCCCCGGCGGTAACACCTTTGAAGAGGAGAAAGAAGAGGTTAAACCAACCCTACCCACGTGCCCTAAAATACGCAAATGGCTAACGTATTAACTAAACGCTATTATGACATTTCTACCCCATCCTCTTACGGCGGCGTAGATAGACTGTACAGAAGTGTTTACGGAGTAGGAAAAAAAGATGTTGAAAGATTTTTGAGGGAGCAGGACGCTTATACGCTTCATAAGCCTGTGAGAAAAAGGTTTAAAACAGCCAAGACAACGGCTTCCTCGATTGATTCTATTTGGCAAGCAGATTTAACAGACATGCAAAGATATTCTGTGTATAACGATGGTTACCGCTACATTCTTTCATAATAGACGTATTCTCTAGATATCTGTGGCTAGTTCCTCTGAAAAATAATCACCTGAAACAGTTGCTAAAGCCACCAAAACGCTAATGTTAAAGAAAACAGGGTTCCTGGCTATTTTGTACGGATATGGGGAAGGAGTTTATAGGCCGTGCTTTTCAGAATATGTTGACAGAGTTTAATATCAGCTATTACACAACCAATTCTATACATAAGCTTCTTAGCTGAAAGAGTTTCAGCGCACCATAAAGGAACGCATGCACCGTTATTTTACACATAAAAACACATACAGATTTCTAGACATTCTGGAATCATTGGCATCATCCTACAACCGCTCACACCATCGCACGATTGGGGCAACACCTAACGAAGTTTTAGAAAGAGGTACGCTCCCGAGAAGAGATGGATCACCACCACCACCACACTCTGCGCGCTTCAAAATCAATGATTATGTAAGGCTGTCGCGTTCAGGGAATAAATTCGCAAAGGGTTTTGAGCAAGGATGGACACGCGAGATTTTTAAAGTTAGGGCTGTGAGACCTAAAGGTGAGATAATGATGTATTACATTGAAGATTTGAACGGGGAAGAAATCTCAGGAGGCTTTTACCGCGAGGAATTGCAGAAAGTTGCGTTTAATTTAGAAAAAAATGTGTTTGAAATTGAGAAAATTTTAGGAAGCAAAGGTTCAGGAAGGAGAAAAATGTACCTGGTGAAATGGGTAGGGTACCCAGAAAGCTTCAACACCTATATAAAAGCTGATGCAATAATGAAGCTTAAATAGTATGCAACATGGCTCCTAACCATTTCTACGTCACACTCCCGTCCTCCTCGTCCCTCTCTGTACACCCTAACAACACGCTAGCCAACTTTGTAACAGAACTCCATGGGCACATTGAATTGGGTCGTGATTCGTATGAGGTGGGATATGCGAAATTCAGCTGGACACCGTCTTTTTAAATATTGAACATAAAGAAACCGTTTTTTACGTTCTTAGAGACATTGACGAGTGTGAAAAAGCTGGGGTAGCTATGGATGAAACTATGCGCATCGCTCGGACTAAGATTGCACGGTATTACAGTACAGAAGTAAGACTAGGGCCGGGTCAATATGGTTCGGCCGAGGATGTTGTGAGAGGCTTAAACGTAAGTTTAAGAAACTCAAACCTTACGAATGATTTAGTATATGAAATCGTAAACAACCCTGCACATACACTAATCCTAAAATCAAAGACTAACAGACGTCTTAAAGAACATAGAAAGTTCAAAATTCTAACCAACGGCCGATATAGCGCAGCCTTCCAAAGAGACACATTTCACGAGACACAGTATAAACTTGTCCAGATTAATGTATCAATTGAAGATGGAGAATTGGCTGAAAGGTCCCAGACATGTGCTATATTTACAGTAATATAGTGGAGCACCAGTTTGTTGGGATACCCAGGCACGCCTGCTGCGCATTGCTCACATCCCCAACTATAGGAAGGAGTTTGAGTATTACATATGACAGACCCCATTATGTGAATGTCGCAACTAATTTAATAACCATATCACAATATATATAAGAACGATTGAGGGCGAAAACTTCCCATTCGGTAACGGGAGCTTAACAGTGAAGCTACACTTTCGACGCACTGAGTTATAATGGATAGAAAGCCTTTCACCGTCTATCGAGGGATGCGATACCAGCGCGGTAGTGGACTTGGATCCATTTTTTTCATCCATATTACGTACGGCTGTTCCTTTGCTGAAGAGGGGTGCCAGATACCTTGGAAGTAAAGCGCTACAATCAGGCCTTAACACTGCAGAAGACATATTGCCGGGGCTAAACCTAAAGAAGCTCTAAAAAAACATTTAAAGCGTACACGGAACGAAATCATCAAAGATGCAAATAGAAAAATGCGTGTGGCGGGAAGAAGAAGAGGGCTCCCCGGAAGAAGAAGGGTCACGTGGTATTAAACGTAAAAGGCTATCAAAAAAGAAATGCTGTAAGCGAATGAAACCTATGGTTGACCACTTTTTTGACTGATATAACTAAGGATATTGATCTCATGAATCATAGTTTGTTTACCACTTGTCGAGAGAGGAGTCACTATTTCGCCATGGCACGCTTCATCCACCCATGTAGTTCACAATGCTGTAAATCGAGCTGTCCTTTTTTGAGCTCCCCAACCCAAGTTTCTAATGAGCACAGTGACTTTATACAATTAACCCTTTAAACACAATTAGTTCCCCGAGTGCACCTATAGAATTCGTGATACCCAGCTCAGGTCCTTACTTTTTTGATCCAAGCTGTGTGCCATGTACGCTAAGCTACGTATAGCACATTCTGATGGAACGGTCTGCGATGACAATATGCTGTATACCCTGAAACAAACTTTCCTGCACTCCATATTCAACAGTGTGACGTATATTTAAATCTGACCAACATATCGGCAGGCACGGGGTTACTATCATCTACGAGCCTATCTTGAAAATGTCCTCAACTTTTCCAAAGAAGCGAAGTCTACCTTTTTAAGTGCCGAGGGATATTATCAAACGTTCCAAATCACACGTTCCAAATTTATCGGCGTGTTTGCGAAACATTGAGTTTGCCAAGTACGCGAGAATGCGGTAGTCTTATTGTGAACACAGACATCATCGGTAATGAAGGGATTCACTGGGTAGCTGTCTATTTTAAAAATAGACAGCGCCTGTACTATTTTGATTCACTCGGTACTCAACCCTGGAGTGACCCTATTATTGTAAAATTTCTCGCTCAGTTACATATTCCCGAAGTTGTGTGGACCCATTTCGCATGCAAGGATATTTTACTAATGTTTGCGGAATGTACTGTGTCTCATTTCTCATGCATATGTCAAATGATAAAGAATTTATAAATTTTTAAATTTATTTGACCCGTGTCACACTCGCCGAAACGATGAAATGGTATGCAGACAGATAAAAAACCGTTTTCCAATTGTACGTACTCGTTGTATATTATAATGTTTTTGTTCGTATATTTGTAACGGTATATTCGTTTATTGTACTGATTTCTTTCATTTAATAAATTTATGAAAATATATTGTCTTCTTATCCCAAAAAGATCGAAAAACACTTACATTATTTCGGTGTGACATTGTTGACTGATCAGTATACCCTCCCTATTCCGAGATTCTTCAAAAGATTGTATAACACGTGTCAAATCCTCATCGGACCTTAAAGGAATAATGCTTTTAAAACATATACAGAGTATACAGACAGAGATCCCCATTATGTGAAGATATCTTTGGTTCGAGTGAACGCCATTTCGATTTTAGCATAATGGGGAAATAACATTGAATGACATTTTTGGCGAGTATCTATTTGACGAGATACTACAACTCTCCATATATATATAAAATTCTAATTATAGACACTTACATTTCTATGGTAGTCCCTTGCGTCGGATTGTAAGGAGCGTCACTGCAAATATCTTCTACGGTTTGCGTTGAAAATAATTCGCCACGATCAATCGCATTGAAAAGACTAATTGCGGTTAATGCTGCAGTATCACGTTCTTCATACAAGTCTGGGGAGACGTACAGGTCCATGGTGGAGGATGTGTGACACTGCTGACTGATCAGTATATCATCCATATTCCGAGGTTCTTCAAAAGATTGTATAACACGTGTCAAATCCTCATCGGACCTTAAAGGAATAATGCTTTTAAAACATATACAGAGTATACAGACAGATCCCCATTATGTGAAGATATCTTTGGTTCGATTACCAATTTCGATTTTAGCATGATGGGGAAATAACATTGATTGACATTTTGACTAGTATCTATTTGACGAAATACTACAACCCATATATATAAAATCGAATTATGGACACTTACATTTCTATGGTAGTCCCTTGCGTCGGATTGTAAGGAGCTTCACTGCAAATATCTTCTACGGTTTGCGTTGAAATAAGTCGTCACGATCAATCGCTCTAAAAAGACTAAGTGCAGTTAATGCTGCAGTATCACTCTCTTCATACAAGTCTGGGGAGACGTACAGGTCATGGCGGAGGGAATGATTATTCACTGACGCGAAAATAGCTACTGTTACTCCCAACTGAAAAATATCCCCTTTTATATGCACATTCGCCAAGCTCCGCCCCAAAAGACCAGATGTTCGTCGTGATTGGCTGCCGATGTAGCTGGGTGGAGCTATGACGTGTACCATTCCGCTATAACGGGTACGGACGAGTAATTGCATCTTTATATTTTCACTAATAGATTAATGCTCTTATTCTCCTTTGAAAATTATTTGGTGATTCGTATAGAACTTTTGATATTGATTCAAATATGGTTTCAGAAGTTTTCTATCACCCATAGATTTCGAGAAAATAATATTTCCATTTACTCAGTTTCCCGCATCATTAGTCACTAATGTAATCGAGAGGGTATAAAGAAATATATCATAATTATATTTTAAAAATAACATTCGGTTTCAACGTTAAACTGTGGGTCTAAGGTCCGCCCGAATTGTTCATTCTGACGAAGGTCAAGCTTTCCACTCCACCTTAGACCTACAGTTAACTCCGAACCATCAACAGCCCAGCGTCTTAACCACTAGGACACGTAGGGTACCCATTTATCTGCCAACCACTTTCTTTGTTCCACTCCACCTTAGACCTACAGTTTAACTCCGAACCATCAACAGCCCAGCGTCTTAACCACTAGGACACGTAGGGTACCCATTTATCTGCCAACCACTTTCTTTGTTCCACTCCACCTTAGACCTACAGTTTAACGTGGAACCATCAACAGCCCAGCGTCTTAACCACTAGGACACGTAGGGTACCCATTTATCTGCCAACCACTTTCTTTTATTATGTGGAATGACCACCTTAGACCTACAGTTTAACGTGGAACCATCAACAGCCCAGCGTCTTAACCACTAGGACACGTAGGGTACCCATTTATCTGCCAACCACTTTCTTTTATTATGTGTAATGACCACCTTAGACCTACAGTTTAACGTGGAACCATCAACAGCCCAGCGTCTTAACCACTAGGACACGTAGGGTACCCATTTATCTGCCAACCACTTTCTATGTGTAATGACCACCTTAGACCTACAGTTTAACGTGGAACCATCAACAGCCCAGCGTCTTAACCACTAGGACACGTAGGGTACCCATTTATCTGCCAACCACTTTCTTTGTTAATCCACCTTAGACCTACAGTTTAACGTGGAACCATCAACAGCCCCAGCGTCTTAACCACTAGGACACGTAGGGTACCCATTTATCTGCCAACCACTTTCTTTTATTATGTGTAATGACCACCTTAGACCTACAGTTTAACGTGGAACCATCAACAGCCCAGCGTCTTAACCACTAGGACACGTAGGGTACCCATTTATCTGCCAACCACTTTCTTTTATTATGTGTAATGACCACCTTAGACCTACAGTTTAACGTGGAACCATCAACAGCCCAGCGTCTTAACCACTAGGACACGTAGGGTACCCATTTATCTGCCAACCACTTTCTTTTATTATGTGTAATGACCACCTTAGACCTACAGTTTAACGTGGAACCATCAACAGCCCAGCGTCTTAACCACTAGGACACGTAGGGTACCCATTATTTATCTGCCAACCACTTTCTTTTATTATGTGGAATGACCACCTTAGACCTACAGTTTAACGTGGAACCATCACAGCCCCAGCGTCTTAACCACTAGGACACTAGGGTACCCATTTATCTGCCAACCACTTTCTTTTATTATGTGGAATGACCACCTTAGACCTACAGTTTAACGTGGAACCATCAACAGCCCCAGCGTCTTAACCACTAGGACACGTAGGGTACCCGTTTATCTGCCAACCACTTTTTTTATTATGTGGAATGATGAACAGCTGGGCTTTGCTGATCTCTTACATATAAAACCCATTCACTAAGAACATTGGCTTTCCTTTCTCACTAGAAACAAACTCTGCCATAAGTAGAATTTAATTGGATTCATCTACACTATATATATATATATAATATATATATATATATATATATATTATATATATATGACACCATACAAATTACGCGTAAATATTTTCATTGTAGAAGTAATAACAATGACAATATTAATATCTGAAGTCAGTGGTGATTTCTGCTCGAATAGCTTGTAGAAGGATAATCCCTCGACCCGAAAAAGGTCTCTAGGGACACGATTCGAACTGATTTAGCTTCTGCCTTTCATCGTGTGTGTGTGTGTGTGTGTGTGCATGAGTTGTTACTCGTTTATTTTATATATATATATATATATATATATATATATATATATATATATATATATGGGGAAGATCTCTCACCCATCAGGTGTTCTTCGACCCCGTTTCATTGTAGAAATAATAATAATAATGATAATAAGAATTGATGTGCAAGGTTTTGCAGTTAAGATGTAGTTTGTGTGTAAAAAGTTATTTATTAATAAGTAGAATTTAATTGGCTTCATCTACACTATATATATATATATATATATATATATATATATATATATATATATATGTATCATAAGCTGTTTAAAAGACTATAATTATAGTAAACGAAATAAACTAGTTAACCGTAAAATTAATTATTTTCTATTATGACGTTTTCGAAGGTAAACTATGTTATTTGTTTCGAAAAGTTCAATGAAGTTAATGTTAAATTTGCTTCTAAACTAAAATTAAATGTTATAAAATAAATAATATATATATATATATATATATATATATATATATATATTTACCTAACATAAGAAAAGAATATATATATATATATATATATAGCATAATAATATATATCTAGCAATCCGATCATTGCAAAAAAAAACTGGAAAGGTATGCAATTAATAAAGATTGATTGTGTATTTATTTAATAAACAGAATTTAATTGGAATAACTGCCGTCATATATGTGTTACACAATGGATGATTAATGGGACACATGGCGCTATCTGGCAACTGAACACATTGCGCTATCTGGTAACTCAGCCAGAATAGAGGCTTATAAAAGACCGCGAAGTTGGTGAAAGACTCATTCCCAGCTCGGCTCCAGCCGAGCAAGGACCTCTGGTCCTTCTCTTTCTGGCCCTTTGGTAAACCCCTTAGTGGCCTCTTAGGTTAGGTAAACGAAAATAATATGCCTTGCTATCAATGGCAACTACTCTCTCTCTCTCCTTCAGGTATCTCCCTCCTTCAGGTATCTCCCTCCTTCAGGTATCTCTCTCTCTCCTGCATGTGTACCTACTGCATGTGTACCTCCTGCATGTGTGCGTATGTGTGTGTACCTCCTGCATGTGTACCTCTCCTCTCTCCTTCAGGCGTCTCTCCCTCCTACAGGCGTCTCTCTCTTCTTCAGGTCTCTCTCTCCTTCAGCTGTCTCTCTCTCTCTCCTTCAGGCGTCTCTCTCACCTTGGCTCAGCCAACAGGCTGATTCAGCCAACTGGCTGATTCTGGCTGATTAGGAGCCTATAAAACAACGCCTACTCGACTGAAGTCTTAATGTGCACTTGGCTCCTGCCAGGTGAACACCTCTCCTCCTTTCTCTCCTCCTTTCTCTCTGGCCCTTTGGGGGGAATAGCTTGGGGGAGGCCCCCAAGTTGCATGCCCCTTGCAACCTAGGTTGGTGCATGACCCTTGCAACCTAGGTTGGCAACAAAGGCCAGTACTCTTTTTTTCTTTCTTTTTATTTTTTTTCCTTTTTTTTATTTTTTTATTTTTTTTGCAACCCCCACCCCCCTTGCAACAACCCCACCCCCTTTGCAACATTACATAATAACCTGCAACATTCTTGCACTCTCCCCTTTTGCGGCTATACTACTGTGTCAATAATAACACTCGTACTTTGTCAAAAAATATTTTAGTACTTCCATTTTTCCCGGGCTTTTTAGGCATCGCTAATGTACTTAAACTTTTGGATATTAATGTAGTATTTTCATATAACAATATTGTGAAAAATATCATAGTAAAAAATAGCCCTACCAATAATTCAGGCATTATCTATAAAATTGGGTGTAAACAATGTGATTCCTTTTACATAGGTCAGACGGGAAAGGATTTGCACACACGTATAAAACAGCATCAATATTCCGTCAGAACAGGACAGTTGTCCACTGCTCTTTTTGTCCATTTGTCAGAGTTATCCCACTGTATTGATTGGAATAATGCTTCAGTTTTATTTCATTCGAGCAACATTGTCAATAGAAATATTCTTGAGTCTGCCATTATTCAACTTTCAAATAACTTCAACATAAGCAAAGGTCTTTTTCAACTCGATCCTGTTGTTTTGAATTCCTTCAAACAAACCTAGATAAAAAGGGTAGGACACTTAATCTTTGGTAAACTTGTAAGCTACTTTATTAACTTTTAATCTTCAATTTATTTTTATATATATCGAAACTTGACTCTAAAAAGGCAAAGTGTTAAACCCGGGCGTATCTCCAGTATAAATTTGTATTATTTTTATAACTCATTTGATCTTGTGCTAAAAATCGATATGCCTCTTTGTTAATCCTCTAATCCTTAATTTTTAAGTTTTATTTTTACTTCTCCGTTTATTGCATATATATATATATATGTGTATGTGTGTAGATATGTATGTATATATATATGTATATATGTTTGTGTGTATGTATGTTATTTATTTATATTTTTTTCTTTTTTTTTTCTCTTTCTGTAACCTATATATAGGCCGTAACCTTTTATGTATTTCAGTGTTCCTGAGGATGTCATTAGACGAAAGCGCTTGAGCACCGTTTTGTGTTTCCTTTCCTTCGTGGTTTTATTCATCATAAATATTTTTCACGTGTTACTTTCGTGAAATAATTTTCATATATATATATATCAGGGCTGTGCGGGTCTATCACTTTCGGGTCGGGTCCGGGTCTGGATCATTTTTCTAATTTACTTTCGGGTCCTGGTCTGGGTCCGGGTCGGACCCGAAAGTTCACTTTCAGGTCCTGTCGGGTTTTTCAGTATATGACCCGGGTCTGTGTCGGGTCCATTATTAAAAATGTAATAATTATAATCTGGTATAGGATAGGTAATAAGACTGCTACCGTAGCTACATTAACATGTTTTCTGAAACATAGTAAAACATTATATGGCTATACGGTAGTAGCCTAACCATATATATTAATTAATCCGATTTTGGAAATGTTTGAAAGAGGTGTATTAATTGTATTAATATTTAATAGTATCTAGGTATAGTTATACACGCATTGCTAAGGGGCAAAGTACGATGTATGATTGCTCTCTTCAGCCCCCTTATTCTAAATTTTAATTAATTTTGTGAAAACAAATTCTATATTTTTTTGAATGAACTCAAATGGAAATTATCATCTTCTTGCATTAAAATTAAATACTTTGTTTATCTTAAAAAACAAAAATAAAACCGATATGAAATAATTAAAGTCATTTGGTAGTAATATTGTCTTTATATTTTGAGGGCAACATATTCTGTGAACTCCTTTAATTAAAACAGATATTAATATAGCGGCATAGCCTATACTTATTTCTCCTAGAATCTAGATTGAAAGTTGTGGCAAGACAGGAAAGAGATTTCTGAATTTTTAACTGAATTTTTTTTATTTTAAATATTATACACCGTATATATATATACCTTATGAACCTTATGAACCTTATGTTGTTTCGTGCGTTGGTCTCTCTTCACACGGAGGTCAAGCTGGTGGCCCCGCCTCTAGGTCTGGCCTGATGGAGGAGCGAGTTGCTTTCTTGCGCTCTCCACCGTACATAGCCAGGCACGCCCGGCTCATCTGGTACTGTCCTGAGCCAGGCATCCAGTCTTTTCTTGAAGACTTCAACTTTGACCCCCGTTACGTTTCTGAGGTCCTTAGGAAGCTGGTTGAAAAGTCTTGGCCCCCTGACAACCAAGCTATTTTCCTTCAGGGTTGAGGAGGTTGCCTTTGCCTTTTTATATGGGGACGTCAAAACTGAGCAGTATTCAAGTTTTGGTATAATCAGTGTTTTTAGCAGGGGAATCATTACTGTCCTGTCCCTTCTCTTGAACGTTCTTAGAACCTGTCCGGCGACTCTTTTTGCTTTATTTATCGCTATCTGATTTTGTGTTTCGAATTTCGCATCATCTGTCATTATTATCCCGAGATCAATCGCTTTCATGCTTCTCTGAATTTCCTGTCTATCTGGAGCACAATATGCAGTCTGTTTAAGTTCTTCTTTTCTACCATATCTCAAGAGCTGAAATTTCTCGGCGTTGAATGACATGTTGTTGTCTTCTAACCATTTGTATATTTTGTTCGTGTCCCTCTGCAAGGCCTCCACGTCATGTACATCGCTGATTTTTCTGCTGATCTTTGTATCGTCTGCAAAGGATGTTACTATACTATTGCTGTTTACATGATAATGAACAGGAGTGGGGCCAGTACTGTCCCTTGTGGTACTGAGCTGCGTACTTCCGATTCTGATGATGATATATCTTGAATTTTGACGACCTGCAGACGATCACTAAGGAAGTTGTAGATCCATTTTCCTACTTTGCCTGTTATTCCCATGTCTTTAATTTTATGTGCTATTATACCATGGTCACATTTATCGAAAGCTTTAGCAAAATCTGTGTATATAACATCGTAGTTGTCATTGCCTTCCAATGCATCTAGGATATTGTTGTAGTGCTCTATTAGTTGTGATAGGCATGATCTACCTGACCGGAATCCATGCTGATTTTCGTTGAATCTTTCCCGTGTCTCCAGGAAATCATAAATTTTCTCTCTAACTATTCTTTCAAATACTTTTGTGAGGTGGGACGTCAATGACACTGGTCTATAGTTCTTTGCTTGAGATCTGTCCCCTCCTTTATATATAGGGACAATGTTTGCTCTTTTCAAGATGCTCGGTATTTCCCCAGTGTCTAGGGATCTTCTCCATATCCAGTATAAAGGTGTAGCTATTTCATTTTTACAGTTTTTAATCAATAATGCGTTCCAATTGTCCGGACCTGCAGCTGAATGTAGTTTCATTTGTCCTATAGCTCTCGCTACATCTTCTGGTGTAAACTCAAAGTCTGTTATATACTCTCCTTGCAATTCCTCTTCAAAGAATGCATTTATGTCAGGTATCGCTTTGTCACTTTTTGGGGTGCTGAAAACTGATTCATACTGAGCTCTCAATGTATCAGATATTTCTTTTGGATCGTCGGTTAGTTCATTATTTCCCGTCCTTAAGGGCCCAATAGCGGCGCGCGTTTTTGTTTTCCTTTTTGCGTAGCTATAGAAGTATTTTGGATTTTCCTTTATTGCTTCTACCGCCTTTTCCTCTTCCCTCTCTGTATGGTCCTTAATCAGGGCTTGTATTTCCCTATCGATACCCTCCTGTTTTTCTTTTATTGTTTTCCTGTCATTATCTCCGCAGTTTCCTCACTTCGCCTCCACTCTCTTTCTTTTGCGGAATAGTCTTCTCTTTTGCCTTTCTAGCCAGCTCCTCTTTCCTTTTGGCTGTGATTTCGGAGCATATATATATATATATATATATGCGCTTCTCAACTGAAATATTTTTATTAGGATTATTCTACACTATTTTATTTGAGAAGACTTTATTCCCCAACACCGTTCGATCGCAAAAACAATACTGCGTCTAATAATGATTGCGAAAGAGAATTTCTTTGCGGGTTCAGAATGAAGCTCAGAGCAGAGAACAATCTTTCAACGCTAACTTGTGTGCACGGAGTAGACAATGCTACCAAGGCTGCCTGTTTTAATTCTCCTCCCATTTCCATCCACCATTTCATAGGATCTTGATGGATCAGTTTCCCAGCTGAATCTCTCTTTTTCGCGAGGCGAGGACATTTTTCAAACTGTATCACACCTGCATCAAACTTCGCACTCAGTGACACAGTTTGAATTCGTCCTTCCTGGAGTGATAATTCAATACATTGTTGCCAAATCTAAAGGCGCACACATAAATTTTGTAAACTAAAAACCCGGCTGTGCGGGTTCTTCACTTTCCGGGCGGGTCTGGGTCTGGGTCAATTTTAAAATTCACTTTCAGGTTCGGGTCCGGGTCCGGGTCCGAGTCCGGGTCTTATCTCACTTTCGGGTTAAACCCGGGTCTGGGTCCGGGTCCGGGTCCGACCTGCCAGCCCTGATATATATATATATATATGCACTAAAATCACAGAATAACACGTGATCTTATTAATAATATATATATATATAATGAAAATAACAACGAAGGAAAAAGGAAACACAGAATGGTGCTCAAGCGCTTTCGTCTAATGACATCCTCAGGAACACTGAAATAAATAACAAGTTCGAGACTATATATAGGTCACAAAAAAGAAATTAAAAAAAATTGTAGGAGGAGCATACAAATTTATAAGGAAAAGCTATCACAGTTTTAGCACTTTGCCCCACTTGCCTAAATCCGTTCTGAACGAATTCAAAAGAACAGGATCAAGCGAAAAAAGGTCGTGGCCCTTGCTTGAGTGAAACAAAATTGAAGCATTATTCCAATCAATATAGTGGAATAACTCTGACAAATGGGCGAAAAGGGCACTGGACGACTGTCCCGTTCTAACGGAATATTGGTGCTGTTTTAGACGCGTCTGTCCAATGTAAAAAGAATCACAGTTTAAAACCAATTTTATAGGTAATGCCTGAATTATTGGTAGGACTATTTTTTACTATATTTTTCACAATATTGTCATATGAAAATACGACATTAATATTAAAAAGTTTAAATACATTAGTAATGCCTAAAAAGCCTGGGAAAAATGGAAGTACTAAAATATTCTTCGACAAAGTGCGATGGTTATTGTTCACACGATAGAAAGTTCGTTTTGCCTTGTTAAGAAAAGATTCCCAAAAAGCAGGTGGGTAACACAAATCATTTGCAATACTGTTGATTTTTTCTAATTCGGCATCCATGTATTCCGGACTGGCAATCCTAAGAGCGCGGAGAAACATTGAAGAAAATATGGCTTTCTTGATGGGGGTGTAATGTCCGGAGTAAAAGTGTACGTAGGACAAATTGTTTGTTTTTTCCGATAAATACTAAACTTAAAACCTGGGCTTTCCCTACGTACACGCACGCCCAAAAATGGAATTGAGTTGTTTTGTTCCACTTCTATAGTAAACTTAATGGAAGGGGACTTGATTATTTAAGTGAAGGAGGAAGTCATCCAGGTCACTCTTCATGGGCCAGATACACAAAATATCGTCGACGTACCGCAACCATGGGATGCCAACCCCCAGGATTCTCGGAATGTAAGTGATTTCGAAAAACTCCATATAAATATTGGAGAGGAGGCGCGACAAGGGATTACCCATGGCCATCCCAAAAACCTGTTGATAATATTCGCTATTGAAAGTGAATTTACAGTCTTTGATGCAAAGTTTAATGAGTTTCAAAACGATGTGTGGAGGTAGTGGCAGGTCATATTTATATAATTCTCAGGAGAGAAAGTCAAGCATATCGTCAATTGGCACTTTTGTAAACAATGAATAATGCTTGACTTTCTCTCCCGAGAATTACATAAGTAATTCTCCATATCCAGTAAAGGGTGTAGCTATTTCATTTTTACAGTTTTTAATCAACGGTGAGTTCCATTTGTCCGGACCTGCAGCTGAATGTGATTTCATTTGGCCTATAGCTCTCGCAACATCTTTTGGGGTAAAATCAAAATCTGTTATACATTTTCCTTGCAATTTCTCTTCGAAGAATGCATCTATGTCAGGTATCGCTTTGTCACTTTTTGGGGTGCTGAAGACCGATTCCTACTGGGCTCTCAATATTTCAGATATTTCTTTTAGAGCGTCTGTTAGTTCATTATTACCTTCCCTTAAGGGCCCGATGGTAGCGCACGTTTTTGTTTTCCTTTTCGCATAGCTATAGAAGTATTTTGGATTTTCCTTTATTGCTTCTACCGCCCTTTCCTCTTCCCTCTCTGTATGGCCCTTAATCAGAGTTTGTATTTCCCTATCGATACTCTCCAGTTTTTCTTGTTCCTGGCATTGTTGTCTCCGCAATTAGCTAACTTCGCCACTACTCTCTTTCTTTTGCGGAATATTTCTCGGTAAATATGCAGCAAATAGCCCCACCTCGACTTTTGGTACGAAAGTTAGTTATTATGGTGTGTTTTCATGTGCTTTCCTCAGAAATGCCACTCATTTGCCCCGCATTTAATTGAAAGTACGAAAAAAATCGTTTTTTTTGGTCGTTTTTATTTTCAAGCAAACACGGGGCAAATGAGTAGCATTTCTAAACAGAGCACATGAAAACACACCATAATAACTAAATTTCGCTACCGTTATTGCTAACCTAATCTAACCTAACCTAACCTAAATGAAGAGATTTCGAAAAAAAAAAAATCATTAAACTAACGAAAATATCATGACTTAACCTAACCAATCGTCAAGGGTGTACAGTTGACCTAACCGGGCATTCAGTTGACCTAAATAGGCATTCAGTTGACCTAACCAGGCATTCAGTTGACCTAACTGGGCATTCAATTGACCTAACTTTGATATACTGTACCTAACCAATCATCATACTACCGAGTGCTAACATCAAAAATTATGAACTCGAGGTGGGGCTATCTTGCGGCGCTAACTGTAGGTATTGCTCACAGTAGGATTGGGAAAAATGTTTTCGGAGGAAAACGCTTATGAAAGCTAGATTAACACTTGCCGGAATGTGTGACTTCGCTAGCCACGTGCCCTTGAAGAGAGATATTGAGCCCGTAAATTTGCCCGGAAACAAACTCTTCTGCTTGTTTTTTGGAAATTTGCGTTTACACACGAAAACGTCTCGGTCACTACGGAAATAAAGGGGCTGGGAACACTCTGGACAGTTTCGCGTACGGGGAATGACACCGTGTTCTTGAAAAATGTGAACCGCTCGTGAATCGTCTCCTAAAATTTTCAACACTTCAACGTAGCCTAGGTCACAACTTTCACAAATCTCACTGCACATGTTTACGGGACAAAAATTAAAAAAGAAAGGAAGACCTCAGCTGTATCAAAGGCCGAGGTTTTTCCGTGACTAAACAGTCGAAAAAAAAAATGACAAGTTCTTCAAAATTCCTAATTAGCTGTCATTGGTTCATTAAGGCGTGGTTGTTTTTGAGTGTTTAATAGCTTTAAAATTCCTAATTAGCTGTCATTGGTTAATTAAGGCGTGGTTGTTTTTGAGTGTTTAATAGCCTACTATCGGTTAAAAAAAGGTGCACTGTGATTGGTCGTCCGCACATTTCCAGAAAACTGTCTGAGAGCGACGATGTCTTATGCCTGCTGGCAGGTGGCGAAACAAAAAAAATGGTTAAAACTTAAAAAATCAATAACTTCGTTAATTTTGAATTGGGGGGAGTCTGGCTTTCAACAAATTTATTCTATTGCTGTATACTACCGAATGCTAACATCAAAAATTATGAACTCGAGGTGGGGCTATTTGCTGCATATTAACCTCTTTCTCTTTTGCCTCTCTAGACAGTTCCTCTTCCTTTTGGCTGTGCTTTCGGAGCATATTTTTCCAAAATTCTCAGCATCTTTTCTTCCAAGGTTTTTAGCATTTCCTCAGTTTTATTCTCTAAAACTGTTCTCCACTCTATTTGGGCCATGTGTGATCTGATTTCTTCCCAATTTGTGGTCTTGGAGTTTAAGTTAAAAGCCCCAAATTTGCTTCGTCGTTTCGTATGTGTATTGTCTTTTAATGTTATCGCCATAGTTGTTGATAACGCGATTATGTTGGGGTCTGAGATAATAGTTGGGGTGGGGTTATTTTCATATCAGCAATCAAGTTCGCGTTATTCGTGAGTACCAGATCTAGGCAGTTATTTTTTCTGGTATTTTCTGTTATCTCCTGTGTCAGCATAAATTCGTTTGTAAGAGCCATCAGCATTTTTGCTTGCTCCTGGTCCTCTCTTGTGCCCCCCCCCTTATCTTGCTATATAAATATATTTCTACCCACCTTTTTGATTTTATAAATGGAAAATTAAAATCGCCGCAGAGTATTATATTAGGGGATGGAGAGTTTATGGACTTTAGTAGAGTTCTGATATAATGAATGGCATCCGAAAATTTTTCAGTAGGAGAGTTTGGAGGTCTATAGATGACTATCAGTACCACGTTTAGTTTCTCTATTTTCACTGCAAGAGTTTCCACGAAACTGTTGGATTTACTTATTACTGTCTCTGTCATGTATATAAATAGTACAGTCACCTTTACGTCTCGCTGTTCTATCCGCTCTTAGTAAGTTGAATCCATCGATATGCAATTCTTTCTTATCGATACAGTGTTCGCAGTTATCGCAGTTTCCTTGGCAATCTTTAAGATGTGTTTCTGTGAGGCATGCGATGTTCGCCCTTGTTTCATCCATAAGACCTTTCAGGTACGAAACTTTGTTTAGTGAGTTGTTCGGTTTTATTCCTTGAATATTTGCCAGACAGTGTTTATGTTCTTTGTTTTGCATTGCCCCATATGCATTTTAAGTTCGTTGTCCTCTTGTCTCGCGTGTTTTGTAGGCTTGTGGTCCTCCGAGATGGATCCGTTCCCGCCTACCTGTTCTGGTAGCTTCTTTCCACGAAGCGGTTCAGCTGGAGGGTTCCCAGCTGTATCAGCTGCATGTGCTGTATAAGACTTAGCAGCCGTATTGTGTCCGAGATGTTGAAAAAATTTTGGGTGCTACTATAGTATGCAGTCTACCTACGATTCAGTGGTCTACCTTTTAATTATAGCTTCTTATCTTGTTTACTAATTGCTTGCTTACAACCCAATGTCAATCGCCCTTGACGATTGGTTAGGTTTAGTCACGATATTTTCTTTAGTTTTAACGAAAATATCATCTCTACAGATCTACAGAAGTTAAGGCTAACAAAGACCCTAAGATCCACTCTAAGGTTAGCCCGAGAGAAAGGGGAGAGTAGGGGGTTAAAAAGAGAATAAAGGGTTAAGTAAGTAGCACAACCAATCATTCGTGGGTCAACATTCATTCAGAAAAAGCGAAAGAAAGACTCACCATCATCATTCGCCGGCCACTGCCGACAAGTCGGAAAAATAGTCGAAGAGAATAGGAAAGGGGTGAAAGATAAAAAGAAGTAAAATAAGAACGCTTACAAACCATGCAAATACAGTCTTAACTCAAACACTATCATACCATGCAAACTACAGATATGCAAATAAAGAGAGGATAGAAAAAAAAGTAGGAAGAGTATAACAAAAAGTGGGTTAGTTTACGCTACGAGCTACATCTAAGTTCGTGTTAGTCTAATTTTTTTTATTACTGGCATATCACACGCTGGCATGTCACAAGCTGGCATTAATCGTCAACAGACTCATCCTCGACCACTAACCCCAGAACTCCTGTTGCTAATTGTTTTATTATTTTAAAGGACGTTAATATTTTTAAAATGCCTATCTGAACGGTTTTTAAACATATTAACGCTGGTAGAGTTCACGACGGACGCAGGAAGATCATTCCATTTATCAATTACTTTAAGCGTAAAAAAGTTTTTAGCGATGTTAGTAATGAAACGTCTGCCACGCAACTTAAATCCGTTATTACGAGTATTGCTATTATCGAAAGTGAGCAGTTTGTCAAAATTTACGTTATCGATTTTATTAACGATTTCGAAAACTATAATAAGCTCTCTCCTTAATCTCCTAGTTTCGAGTGAATGCAAGTCTAACTCTTTAATCCTATCTTCGTAAGACTTGTTGCGCAATGATGGAATTAGTTTCGTGGCGCTACGCTGAACCCTTTCCAACCTATCAATATCCTCACGCAAATACGGGCACCAAAACTGAAAGGCATATTCTAAATGAGGCCTGACTAGGGACTTGTAAAGGGGAAATATAATATTCTTCGATTTAAATTCGAAATTACGTGCTGTGAAGCCTAACATCCTATTAGCTTTTGCGCAAGACTCCAGGCACTGGTTCCTAACTTTTAAATCCTTAGACACGCATACGCCTAAATCTACTTCCTTGTCAACGCTCGCTAACTGTCTATTGTCCATCGTGTACGTGTAATTATTGTTACGAGAACCTATATGCAAAACTTTACATTTGGCTGCGTTAAATTGCAGCTGCCACTTATCCGTCCACTCCATAATCCTATTTTCATCGTCTTGGAGCGTATTTCTATCGTCCACGTTAACAACTTTACCGCCTATTTTAGTATCGTCCGCGAATTTTGACACGTTACTAGTCAAGCTTACATTTATGTCGTGAATGTAGATTACGAATAGCAATGGGCCTAACACTGAACCCTGTGGGACACCGCTACCTACATCCAACCACCCCGATTCACTACCATTAACAACGACCCTCTTTTTCCTAGCACGAAGCCATTCCTCTAACCAGTTAGCTACCTGACCGCGTATACCGTGCGCTTTAACCTTCGCAATTAATCTTCTATGCGGAACTCTATCGAACGCATGACTAAGAATTCGCGCACTATTTCATTATAAAACTCTAACAAATTAGTTAAACAAGATTTATGGCGTCGAAACCCATCTTAGCTACTATTAATCAAATTGGACTTTCTAAGTGATCGATGATACGATCCCTAACTACGGATTCCAAAAGTTTACTGACAAGTGACGTTAAGCTAATAGGCCTATAATTGCTAGCTCCTGTGCGGTCGCCTTTTTTTAAAAATAGGCGTAACGTTAGCTAATTTGAAGTCTTCAGGAATAAGCCCCGCTTCCAGTAACTTATTAAAAATTTTTGTTAAGTGGCCTACGATAACGTCTTTCAAATCTTTCAAAAGTCTAGGATAAAGCGCGTCAGGGCCTGGAGCCTTGCTCACTTTTAGCTTATCGATATAATGCGCAATCTCACCCTCGTAAACCGTTATTTCATTCAAAATAGTCTCGCTACTAAATGGAATGATATCGTCCACGTCGGGGACATTATTTACGTCTTCTACGGTAAAAACTGTCGCAAAAAAATTGTTAAAAATACCCGCCATCGCCTGAGCTTCAGAAGCCAAAGCGCCGTTGACGTCCACTAGAGGGCCTATATTATCTTTTATCGGCTTACGATTATTCACGTAGTCAAAAAACTCTTTTGGATTATGTTTACTATCCGCAGCTATAAGTATCTCTAAATTACGCTTAGCATTCCTAACTGATCTTTTAACCTGACGTCTAAGCTCGATATATCTATTAAAGTTAGCTACCGTGCCATTGCGCTTATTAAATCTATACGCTCTGTTACGCTCGTTTATGAACTCGCCTATTTCCCTAGTCCACCACTTGGGCCTACCATGATTTCTAGCGCGCTTGGGCCTACGAGGAATAAACTCCCTTTCGATATTCATAAAATTTTCGGAACTATTGAAGAATAGGGACCCAAGCCTTCTTTAGTTAGGCTTAGAAGGCTAACTAACGAAAATATCACGACTAAACCTAACCAATCGTTAGGTTAACTGTACACCCTTGACGATTGGTTAGGTTAGGTCGTGATATTTTCGTTAGTTAGCCTTATAAAGCTAACTAAATAAGGCTGGGGTCCCTATTCTTCAATAGCTCCAAACTTTTTTTAAACGCCTCCCAATGAAAATTTGCGTCATTACCCATAAATAAATTATCCCAGTCCACTACTCTCATCCTGTCCGCAAAACTATCAAAATTAGCCCTACGAACAGGGACTTCTATTACGTTACTCTCCTTACTGTTTTCTATCAATAGCTTAAAACTAATAATTTGGCAATTAATACATCCCAAACTCTCACCTACTTCTAAACCTTCTACTGTATTATCGTCGTTCGTCATCACCACGTCTAAGATATTGTCACCGCGCGTTGGTTCGGTAACCATCTGTCGTAAAAAATTATCTTCATGAACTCAATCAGTCTCAAACCCTCATCATTACCAGTAAAAGTCTCGTAATTAACATTAGGACAGTTAAAGTCTCCAACAATTATACTATCCCGAATTATTAATAAAGTTACCAAGATGTTAGTAAAATCTAGTATCGGTATCGAGGGGTTGAACGGGAGGTCTATAAACAACAACAAAATTAAAGCTAATACTACGCGCCCTAACTTCAACGCATATCGCATTAGTCGCTGCCGGAAAATCTATCTTAACCTCGATAGCCCTAAAGGAATTACGAATGTACACCAAAACGCCGCCACCGATCCTATATAACCAATCATTAGTAAAAAGTTTAAAACCCGCTATATCAAGTTCCCCCAACAAGTCCTGAGTCACGGTATTTAACCACGTTTCGGTTATAGCAACTATATCGTAGTTCCCGGAATAAATTATCTCCTTAAATTCGTTCAATTTATTTCTAATACTACACGCGTTACAATAAAAGACGTTTAAATTATTTTTTACCACGGATCGGCGTTTTAAACTATTTTTCACGTCGGGCCCGCGTTTCCCAGACCCACAACGTTTAAAGAAGGCTTCGACCTATACAGCTTTCGAACGTTCTCATCGATTAATCTACCCAGCCTAGCATCCCCTATTTCATTAAAATGCACCCCCTATCTTTTATAAAAAGGCTAAGATCACTAAATTCTGACCACAGCTTTACGAAGGGTACATTTTCCTGAGCACAAATCTCTTCTAGTTTAGTATTCAAAAGTATTGTTTTTGACGTAATCCTAAGACCTAAACCTTGCCTTCAGGAACCTAATTAACCCCCTATATCTCTCCAAAAGGTCAGGCATTCTCGTATCGGGCCTATACGAGTCGTTGCCCCCTACCATCGTCACCAACATCGAGTGACGGGAGGCAACATCAATCCTATTTACTTCGTCTCTAATTCTGTCAACCCTGGCCCCTGGTAGACTAAACCTAACCAATCGTAGGTAGACTGCAGTAGTATTGTCGGAAAATGGGAGAGTGCAATTGCAATGCAACATGATGAGAGTGTTTTCAACCCCCCTCCACCCCTTCAGGCCCCCTTCACCCCCAAATAAAAAAAAAATATATATATGTGGGTGTGTATGCATGTATAGAAAAACTTATTTTATATATATGTAGTATGTGAACTCCAAGAGGTATCCTAACCTAAGGCAGCTCAGGCCCCCAAAAGTATACATATGCATGTGGGTGTGCGGGTAACCTAAACACAAGGAGAGAGAGAGAGAAGATTCATCCATTCGTAGCCATGGATCATCGCATAATGGTGTCTTCAGCATCACATACAGCTGGGTGAGAAGGCAGCCATTCACCTCACAGCCAGTCGTACAGCGTAATCGGCTGTGAGGCAGTCTTTTTAGATGGTAACAATCAGCCTCCACAGTTTAGTGGATTATACATACATATATAGGCTCATATCAAATTCTTAAAGTAAAATGGGGGCCTTCTTGGTTGGTTTCGGATCCCAGCCAGTAGAAACATCCAGTCGAAATAGCCAGAGAATACAGCTAGTCGGCTTAGACACACACACACACACACACACACACACAAAATGTATCGTTATATATATATATATATATATATATATATATATATATATATATATATATATATATATATATATATATATATATATATATATATTGGGTGTCACTTAAATGCAAAGTTTGAAATTTTCATGCTGACACCCCGCGAATCTATTCCATTGGTAAAAAAAACATGGTGACTGAAAAATCTTTTTATTTGAATAACTATAAAAGGTCGCCCCCGCCTTCCAAAGTTTAATGCTTGCGCGGCGTCTCCATAATCGTTCATTAGATATCTATATATCTCTATATATATGTGTGTGTGTATCTGTGTGTGTCTGAATATCTGAGAAATAAAGTGAACAATACTTAACGATTCACCGTTTCTCATTTCAGCTACGTGATTTCTGGTGATGGAAACCCGGAAGTGTATATACCTATTAGGGGCAGCGGTTGATGAGGTGAAAGGATGCAAGCTTCCTTCCTACAGGCAAGCATTCGGTTACTTCCTTTACCTTCACCATGAAAAGAAAATGACAATACGTGACGCGTTGAGGAAGTCACTTCGAGCAGTGATGTCCTTCTGGGAGAAAGCTCACATTCCAACCAGACTCGAGACACACTGCGTCAGCAAACTGGATAAAGTCTTCGAGGAGTGGAAAGGACTCAAAAAACACGCCTCAAGGACGAGCGATTCACACAAGACGAAAGAAAAAGAATTCATTGAACGCCTCGATCGTCTCTTTGACATCGCCCACGCTGATTGTGAGAAATTGGTCAAGTACCCAGAGGATTGGGAGTTCCTTCAGCAGCAGCGCCAGAAAGGACGTCCAGGTTCAATGGCAGGTTTGGACATGACCCATCAGCGCCAAGTCAAAGATTGTACTCGACGTCGGGAGGAAGAGGAGAAACGAAGAAAGCGATCAGCAGCTGAAATGGAGGCAGTATCCAACGAAGCGGTTTTGGAGTCCTCATCCTCCAGCTCAGATGATAGCGAAGAAAAAGGAGCATGTGGTGGTTCGTTAGCGTCTAAACAAAGAGCAACGAAGAACATCATGACATCGGAATTGGCGGCAGCGCTTGATCGCACGCAACTCTCGTCAAGAAAGGCCACATATCTGCTGTTTGAGGCAGCTTCCAGCTTAGGGCATGATGCTAGCGACTACAACATCAATCGTGGATCCATTCATCGTCAGCGTGAAAAATTCCGTACCCTTAAGGCTCGGCAACTGAAGAGCGAGTTCCAAGGCAATAGTCCGTTGACTGTTCACTGGGACGGAAAACTCATGCAAGATCTGACGTCACGAGAATATGTTGACCGCTTACCTATTCTTGTATCTGGCTCCGGGACAGAGCAGCTCCTCGGGGTGCCAAAACTTCTGTCAGGAACCGCGCTGGCACAAACAAATGCCATCATAGATTGCCTGAATGAATGGGGAGTGACCGATCATGTCAAATCTATGTGTTTCGACACAACCGCGACAAACACAGGCCACCGTGGAGGAACTTGTGTTCTTCTGGAAGAAAAAGTTGGACGTGACCTGTTACACTGCGCGTGCAGACACCATGTACTGGAGTTGGTGCTACAGGCGGCATTCGCAGCATCGCTAGATTCAGTATCTACCGGTCCAGAAATTCTGCTTTTCAAGCGCTTCCATGATTATTGGACCCGCATTGACCAGCAACAGTTCCAAACTGCGGACACAGATGCGTTCACCAAAGCAGCTATTTTTAAGCATAGAACGGAGCTCATTGAGTTTGCAAAATCACAAGCACTTCAAGTTCGTGATGACTATCAGGAATTCCTCGCTCTTTCCGTCATCTTTCTTGGAGGAGTTCCATACAAGGGACTAAACTTCCGCGCCCTGGTGCTATGCACCGGGCGAGATGGATGGCTAAGGGGCTCTATGCCATCAAGATCTGGCTCTTCCGAAGACAGTTTAAACTGACGAACACTGAGGAACGCGGAATTCGAGATATCTGCCTCTTTTCTGTTCTAGTTTACATGAAAGCGTGGGCAACAGCTCATCTGTCCATCGAAGCTCCGCTGAATGATTGGGAATTGATGAGGACGCTCCTTCGATACCCGCACAAAAAGATCTCTGATGGTACCACCAAGAAGCTGTCTGCGCACCTGTGGTACCATTCGGAGGAGGCAGTGGGTCTGGCGTTCTTTGATGAGATGATATCGATGGAAGTGAAGTGCAGCATGGTTGCAGCGTTAGATCAAGAAGCCCCTCACATGCCGCCAAAACGACCTTTGGTTCTTGATACTATGTTCCTCAGTGACAGCAAAGGACTGGAGCAACTGATCACAAAGAACACCCGAGGATTCTTCTCAAAACTTCAGTTGCCAGATTGCTTTCTGCTCCACCATCCCAGTTCATGGACGTCAAACTCTGAATACGTGCAAGCTCGGGATGTGGTCTCCAAACTTGCAGTGGTGAACGACAGAGCAGAACGGGCTGTGGCTCTGGTGAAGGAGCTGAACGGAAAGTTGACAGTGAAAGAAGAACAGCTCCAGTTCCTCGTTCAAGTTGTCACTGACCACAGAAAGCAACACCCAGCTCCGAACAAATCAGCATTAGTGAGGACGCGAAAGAACTAATCACTGATCAGCGTATGAGCACCAATTATTCTGCTACTGTTTATGTATTTTATTTCTCAAAGTTTTGCTTTTGTTGCTTCTCCATTTTGTACCATTATTCGCCAAATTATGTCTTCTATTTTGATTATATAATACTGTTTGTATTCTTTGCGTTTTTAAGTGTCTTACTTTCGTTATTTCACCAAATTGCCTTGTTTTTTATTATCTGGTTCGGCCCAAGCTGTGAACACTGAACAGCTTGTTGACGTCAACAAATGGGTCTTGTTTTCAGTGACGAGGGCGACCTTTAAATGATGACCAATCAGGACCAAATTTCTCTTCCGTATGTTTTACACCAAATGGAACAATTTTAGGGGGTGTCATAGGAAAATATCCATCGTTTAATTTTCCCCCTATTACCTAATGACCAGTGGCGACTCGTGGTATAAATGTATGGGGGTGCGATTTCATAAAATTGTACGACAACACGGACTCACAATAAGCTAGCGCGAATCCAACTGCCGCTCACAAGAGTACTTGTATTAACATATGCGGCTATGCCAGACGTACAATTCTAGTTAATTACAAATAAGTAATAATTTCAATAAAATACATATAAATGGTTTATATCATTATTACTGAAGTAACTATTAGTAAAAATAAAGTTGTTATTATAAAAAAAATTCGCGATTGTACTTATATTTTCATTACAACAGTAAAATATAATTTATATTTACTTGAGCGAAAAATCTATCGCTCCATTCGGCTGCAATATTATTTTGTATTCAAACAGGGTACGCTGTTTGAAGCTATGCTATAAGTTTAGAATATTATGTACTGTATGAAGGCTTACTCAAAATGCCTCATGAATCATGATATGCCACATGAATTTTTAAAATATATTTCAAGAATATTTATTTTAATATCTTAAAATTAATATATTTTTTACCTGTTAAATTAATATTTATCGTTTCAAGCAAGGGGGAGCGACCGCTCCATCGCTCCTATACGCCAGTCGCCACTGCTAATGACACCCTAATATATATATATATATATATATGCTCTTCATTTCCATTCATATTTGCATAAAAGGTGTAAATAAAACACAACTACAACGTTCTGACCATTTAATATATATTGAAATACAAAATATGTATATACATTAGGTGCAAAAACATTGATAATACGAATTATATATTTACATAAAAAATATCGCAGCAGTATAGGAGAATTGCATTAAAACAGGAATAAATGGTGTTATTTAACATATGTATATATACGTATAAAAAGTAGTACAGATAGTACAGAAGAATTCTATATACAACAAAATACACAGCACATGTTTAATATATATATATATATATATATATATATATATTATATATACGCATCAATAATGGAAATACATGGACTAAAGACGGTTTCTACCACGCTAAAACAGTATGCTCTCATGTTTTAATGACAAATCTTACATCCGTTTTCCTTTTACAGGTGATCTCGTACACGCATAGAGTTTCTGTGCTGGTGTGTTTCGTCTACCGCATTCGCCGCTAGAAGCGCTGTAGTAGCTGTTCAGTTAAGATGGCGTCTGTGACAGAGAAGGCACAATGTGTTGTGTGGCTTGCAGAAACAAAATCTCCTGTCAGTGTTCAGCGAAGTTTCAGAACAAAGTATGGAAAGAATCCACCTGATGTGAAGTTAATTAAGTCGTGGATGAAAAAATTCTTGGAAACTGGAAACGTGGAAAAGGGAAAGAGCAGTGGTAGACCATCAGTTTCCGATGGGACGGTGGAAAACATTCAAACTGCTTTCACACGGTCACCAAGGAAATCGGTGAGACAAGCTTCATGCCAACTAAAGATACCGAAGTCTACGGTGCACAAGGTGTTACACAAACGTTTGAAGTTACACGCCTACAAGGCAAATGTTGGAAAATGTGTGGCGTGAGTGTGAATACCGTTTAGACATTTTACGTGCCACTAGGGGTGCACATGTGGAAGCTTATTAAGTTCATTAACTATGTATCAAAACTTTGTATGTTTATCTACTTATGATTAAAACTGTGTTTGAATACGAGTGTTTATTTAAAAGTTATAGCATGCTTTAATCAGGGTAATCATTTATGGACACCCTATATATATATATATATATATATATATATATATATATATATATAAAATGCAGTTAGTACAGAAGATTACTATATACAACAAAATACACTTTTATATATATATATATATATATATATATACACACACAGGGTGTCCCAGAATTAACTATCTATTTCAATGAAATCGGACAAATTTTTTAAAAACACACTTTTATTTATGTTTATCATGTTTAGTATGTGTTAAAAATGTATAAATTTCTAAATTTTTTCATAATTTTATTTTCATAATTTTTTCATTATCTGGTCCAATGAAAGACCGTCTGAAGTCATAGAATGGCAAAGAGACTCTCCAAAAGTTAACGTGTGGCTTGGAATGACCAAATCCAAAATTTATGGCCCATTCTTCTTTGCGGAAGCAACTGTAACAGGTACCGTCTACCTTGATATGCTTCAGCAGTTTCTCGAACCACAGCTTCTTGATGATGGCATTCTTGATAATGTTGTGTTTCAACAAGATGGAGCACCATGTCATTATGCTCTAATTGTTCGAGAATACCTCAACAGACGCCTTCCGAATCGGTGGATTGGACGTGGAGGACCTCGACCTTGGCCTCCGCGTTCTCCGGATTTGACACCCCTGGATTTCTTTGCATGGGGTTTCATAAAAACAAAGGTTTATCGCCAAAAGATCAATGCTTCTTGTTGAAACACAACATTATCAAGAATGCCATCATCAAGAAGTTGTGGTTCGAGAAACTGCTGAAGCATATCAAGGTAGACGGTACCTGTTACAGTTGCTTCCACAAAGAAGAATGGGCCATAAATTTTGGATTTGGTCATTCCAAGCCACACGTTAACTTTTGGAGAGTCTCTTTGCCATTCTATGCCTTCAGACGGTCTTTCATTGGACCAGATAATGAAAAAATTATGAAAATAAAATTATGAAAAAAATTTATACATTTATACATTTTTAACATATTAAACATGATAAACATAAATAAAAGTGTGTTTTTAAAAAATTTGTCCGATTTCATTGAAATAGATAGTTAATTCTGGGACACCCTGTATATACAGTAAACCCTCATTATTCGCGGTAGATGCGTTCCACTCGCGCCGCGAATAAGGGAAATCCGCGAATACGCCATACTGCATTGATTTTGTGCCTAATGTACAGGAAGGTGGTTCATATCCTTGTCTTTTAGTGCTCGCGGGCGGGCTGCCTTATGAATTAAGCCTGGCTTCACCATGTGACCTGCAGCATTAGCACAAAAGAGAAGAGCTACACGATCTTTTGCGGCTTTGAATCCCGATGCATGACGCTCCTCCTGACTAATGCAAGTGCGTAATGGCAATTTCTTCCAAAAAAGGGCAGTCTCATCGGCGTTAAAGACCTGTTCAGGCTTATACCCCTGAAATCTTGACATTGTGCAGCGAAAAACGTTTTTTGAATCTTTCAAACCAGCCTTTACTAGCTACAAGGCTTGATTCGGGAGTGGTGCTCGTTCCTTCTCCGTCGGCGGCCTTGAAGCAGTGACCGCGAATAATTGAAGCCGCGAATGGTGATGCCGCGAATAGCGAGGGTTTACTGTGTATATATATATATATATATATATATATATATATATATATATATGATGCACACAGACCGTGCATGGAACAAGGAACTCTTCTGGGAAAATTAAATCCACTATAGTCCGAATAAGTAATGGTAAATGACAAATACCATAGTTTTTCTTTTTCATGATGCTAGCCCGACGTGGGTAACGGGTCACTCGCAAAGGGGTCCCATAAATATAGCTTCCCTCACCAGCTATCTTCAAAGCAGACAGGATCCAGCTTTGGGACAGGATCTAGGGTTAAAGCAGCCTAGCCCAGCTACGTTTAGAACCTCAATATAAGCAAAAGATTCGCTGCCTTCACGTCATGAAAAATTAAAAATTGTAGTGTTTGTCATTTACCATTACTTATTCGGACTATAGGATTTAATTATCCCAGAAGAGTTCCTTGTTCCATGCACGGTCTGTGTGTATCCTAAAAAACTCAGGGGACCATTCTGAGTTCATTCCCACATATATATATATATAGTCCGGTAGCACAGACTAATTTTACCAGAACCCTGCATTGTTTGTTATAAAGCAAATTTTTACATATTTTCAAAGCTTATACCACCCCATTCAAGAATCCATCCGGTGTACACCTGGTTCCCGCTTGGCATTTTCAATATGGCCGCCATTTTCCAAGATGGCCGGCGAAACTGAAAAATCCCATATCCTGGTCAATACTTGATGGATTTTGATGATTTTGGTGTCATTTCTAGGAGTTTTTAGGATGATGAGTCGATCTGGAGGCGTTGCAGATACTTTGGGAGTCGTTTTGACCCACATTCGTCAATACTCAAGGTAATTGGAGGTCAAGCGCCCCCCGAAATAAGGAATATCCCATATCCCGGGCAGTCGTGGAGATATTTTGGTGATCTTGGTGTCATTGTGTCATTGGTAAACCCAAAATCCACAAGTGATGGCCACATGGGTATACAGCCTCAATGCTCGTGTGAGTCTGACTGTTGACCTCCTAGATATGCGTGAGCACCTAGAAACATTCCATCTGTACCACAAAGAGGAGGCAGGAGGTCGCATCAAACATGATGGAGAAGATCGCCAATCACTTCATGATTCCCTTTCTAAGTGCATGGACCCAATGGATCCGGTCACATCCAGGAGGCAACTTATACAATATTCAGACGGGGCAGCTTGCATCTCCAGATGCCAATGCCGATAGAGCTGTTTGTATTGGAAAGACGCAACTGGCACAGTACGAGTCATCATGGCCACAAGGCTTTTATGGCACCATTTCCAAACATGTCATCACCTTTGCAAGTAAAACGAAACATATGAAGGTGGGTGCCCACTTGGTTATGGACCAAGAAGCGATTTATGCACGCGTCATCGGTTTGCTGATGAGCGAACGCGAACTTGACTGATGTATTCTCAACAGAGCTTGCGGCATACCCACCCGTACTGCGCACTGTTCCAACCAGATGGCTTAATGAGAACTGCAGCTAAGTCTGCATTGAAGCAGAACTTGGGAGTGGAAACATCCTCTCGAACATGGGGTCGACCAACAGTTGTTATCATGGATGTGTCAGCTGTTTTGTGGACAGTTGACTGGCCTGCTAGTGGCACAGTTGCTACATTTATCCAAACCTTCAAAGTATGGCTACCGAAACATCTTTCTCATGCATCTGTAGTACTAGCTTTTGATCGCTACTATGATTTCTCTCCGAAATCAAGCACTCGGGAAATGAGAAGCAAGAGCAACAGAGTTCACAAGCTGGACCTCAACATCCCATTGCCTACAAGAGACGCTGTTCTCACGTGCACCGCGAACAAGGAGTAACTAAACAGGCTGCTCTGTGAGCAAATCCTTGCTGACAGTGAGTATCTCGCAACTGTAACCCAAGACCATGAGCTAGTGCTTGCAGGATGGCAGACCATACCGACTTCCATTGTGCGAGGCAGGAGTCGAGCAGCATTGGAGCTCTCATCATCTCATGAAGAGGCTGACGTGATAATAATACAACACGCCATCGCACAAGCTGAGAAAGATTCTGATGCCCGCATCTCCATCATTTGTGATGACACAGACGTGTTTGCCATGCTGACTCACTTCTATGAATTTAAGAAACTAGACTGTCCCATGATTATGGAGTCTCCAGTGCGTGGCAGAAAATCAGTGGACATCCGAGCAACTGTAACCAAGCACAAAGACATCATCCCACGAATCCTCAAACTACACGCTTTGAGTGGTTGTGACACAGTTGCAGCAATACATGGCATCGGCAAAGCCACTGCCATTGCCACAGCCAAGAAGGGTCGGAAGCTAGACAAGCTGGGGTCCCTTGATGCATGCTTTGACCATATCGAGAAAAAGGCAACAGCGTTCATTGTTGCATGCTATGGGGATAAGAAATCCTCATCTCTTACTGAGTGTCGTCAGCGAGTATGGGCTCAGAAGACAGGAAAATCGGGAACTGCTGCACCCAAACTATGTTCTCTACCACCAACAACTGAAGCTTTCCATCAAAATGTGCTCAGAGCCCACTACACTGTGGCGAACTGGCTCGATGCACTAAAGTGTGACCCACCACCACTTGATCCTGTGTATTATGGGTGGGAGAGAGACGAAACAAACAGAGTTCTCATCCCAAAAACAGTTGGTGAAGGAGTGTGCTTAGCACCAGATGAAGTTCTGAAGCTAATCAGATGTGGGTGTGAATCACAATCAGCATGCAGTGGGAGTCGCTGCGGCTGCATGGGACGCGGAATCCCTTGCACAATGTTCTGTGCATGTGGCAGCGGCTTGGATTGCATCAATCCATTGACCCAAAACGCAAACGAAGAGCAGACTGATGATCCTGACGATCCTGCCACAACCATGTCTTTTGATATTTGCCCCCAATAAATGGTTACCTAATGTGAATAACTGCATCAAAGTTGTCAATGCCAATCCCCCAGCTAGGTGTGAGCTTTGTTTTGCTTACGAGGTCATATCTTGTAGCTTTGCAATCTTCCATAGAATGCATGTGCACTGTACTTCAGCATAAATTGTGGTTTATATCCGAATATCCATATCCATATAATGTGGGTTATGTCATTTAAGCATTATGATCTGGTTTTATCTGCAGAAAAGATGTTAAGTGTTCAGCAGTTAGCTAGATTGTAGAAATTGTCACTGAAATAAAGCAAATACAGTGATGTCAACTGTGGCATTATCATATTTCAAGGCCAAACTTTAACCTCAAATGACCTTGACTTGACCCATGGATTTGCAAAATGATATCCTACTGTTATCACGTGCCTATAGAACTACTCAGTCTCACCCAAAACCATAAAAACGACAGTAAGATCACCAAAATATCTCCACGACTGCCCGGGATATGGGATATTCCTTATTTCTGGGGGCGTTTGACCTCCAATGACCTTGAGTATTGACGAATGTGGGTCAAAACGACTCCCAAAGTATCTGCAACGCCTCCAGATCGACTCACCATCCTAAGAACCCCTATAAATGACACCAAGATCATCAAAATTCATCAAGTATTGACCGGGATATGGGATTTTTCAGTTTCGCCGGCCATCTTGGAAAATGGCGGCTATATTGAAAAAGCCAAGCGGGGGTCAGGTGTACACCCGATGGATTCTTGAATGGGGTGGTATAAGCTTTGAAAATATGTAAAGATTTGCTTTATAACAAACAATGCAGGGTTCCCACCCCGTGCAACCGGATTAATATATATAAAGTAATAATTAAAGGTGTAAATGCGCATTTCAACCCGTATAATATGAGTCAATGGCCAGACGGTATTATTGTTAAGGAGTTTATTCACTTTTCCAGGAGATTTGATAACAAGCAAAATAATAATAATAATAATAATAATAATAATAATAATAATAGGCGCCCTAACAGTAATGCCTGAAAGTTGTACTGTGTATAATAATAATAATCTTACTAATAAAATAATAAATTCTCTATCAGTCATGGCGGATAACTTGTTGAAAATAGTCTCATATAATGTAAGGTCAGTAAGGAATTCAACTGTAGATATTCATAAAATCTGCGACAGTGCAGATTTGATACTCCTGCAGGAGCACTGGCTACCTAAGCAAGAGCTAAAATTTCTCTCTACCATCCATGATGACTTTATGTACCATGCGTCATCAGCAGTCGATTTGTCAGATGAATTAATGTACCGGTAGGCCTTTTGGTGGCGTTGCTTTCTTAATAAGGAAAAACTTGTCAAAACATATAAAATTTTTAACAAGCGATAATGTAAGGTTGTTAGGCATTGAATTACAAGTGAACAATGATTGCATATTAATTGTAAACTGCTATTTACCATACAACAACGGCAGTAATCTAGATGAATACATTGATTTGGTGTACAAAATTAAGTCATTATCAGATAACCCCAAATATTCTCACTGTATAATAATGGGGGACTTTAACGCACATGTGAACTCGGAATTCTTTGTAGAATTGGGTAACATGAGCGAGTCGGCCAATTTAAGTATAAGTGATGTAGATGTATTAGGGGTAGCAAGTACTAATTTTACATACGTTAGTGATATGAGTGGTACCACCAGGTGGATTGATCATTGTCTCACTAGTAATAATCTAAAGGATCGAATTGTTAGATTTCATATTCTGCATGATTTCCTTCTTTCTGATCATAGACCATTAAAAATATTAATTAACGTTACCAATTTATGCGCAACACGACTTAACAAGAACTCAATAGGTAAGAATAATCGCGTCGATTGGTCCAATGTTAAGATGCAGCAGAGAATAGAATACAAAGACAGAACAAGTCACCTCTTTAATAATTTAGAAATTTTGTACCTTGCCTGTAATAATCCTTGCTCAAATGATTCTCACTGTAAACTCATAGATAGGTATTACAGTAAGATAATATCTCTGTTAAGAGAAGCAGGAAGCCCCCTGATTAAATCTTACAACTATCATACTAAGATTATTTCTGGATGGAATTTTATTGCCCCCCTGAAGAGGGAATCGAAAGACGCTTATGATTTGTGGTGCTTTCATGGTAGACCCAGATTAGGACCAGTATACATGAATATGTGTAGAAGTCGGGGTCAGTATAAGGAGGCCATAAGGCGATGTAAACAGGAAGAAGAGTCTATTCGAGCATCAAAAGCCTGTGAAGCTCGCATAAATAACGATAATAACAAATTTCGGAAATTTGTTAAGAATCAAACGGGTGTCAAAAATGTCCTCCCTCCGACAATCGATGGGGTGTCGGGGGAGAATGAAATTACAAAGCTGTGGAAAAACCACTATTCTAACATTCTTAACAGTGTGAGTAGGAATAATCTTACGATAGATTGCAGCGAAACGATTGTGGGAGGGATAAGGGAAAATACTTTGATATCATTTTCTGAAGTAAAGAGGTTAATTAAAGAGTTAAAGACTGGTTCTGCGTCAGGGGTAGATGACTTATCGAATGAGCACTTAAAATATGCAAATGACGTAGTATGTTTGCATATATCATTGCTCCTATCAGCCATGCTTGCTCATAACTATATCCCTGCAGAGTTCATGAGGGTATATATATCTTGCCCCTAGTCAAAAATAAGTACGGAGGCATTCTGTCCAGCAATAATTACAGGCCTATTGCTGTCGCTTCCTGCTTCTCGAAACTACTAGAAAAAATCTTGTTACTCCGATTAAATTATTTCCTATGGGCATCTAATCAGTTTGGCTTTAAAAGGTCCCACTCAACTGACCTGTGTATCTATGTACTTAAAGAAACAATATCTAAATACAGTGACAGTAATTCAACTATTTATAGCTGTTTCCTAGATATAAGTAAGGCATATGATAGGGTGAACCACAATATTTTATTTGCAAAACTAGAAGACAGGAAGGTTCCCATGTACATATTAAATTTATTGAAATTTTGGTATTCCCACCAATCTTTCACTGTTAGGTGGGGCAATGTACTATCCGAGTGTGCGGGGTGAGACAAGGCTCCTTGCTATCCCCTATGCTGTTTAATGTGTATATTGACGGATTAATTGCTTCACTTAATGAGGCAACAGTGGGATGTTGTATAGATAACACAAGGATAAATAACTTAGTTTATGCCGATGATATGGTGTTAATAAGTCCCTCTGTTAAAGGTCTGGATCGGCTACTAAAAGTCTGCGAAGTGTATTCGCAGAAACATGATATTCTTTTTAATGTTACAAAAACTAAGGTTATGCAATTTCATCCTAAAAGCTGTAATCAGCCAGCTGATATAAGGTTTAAAATGAATGGTGAAGTAATTGAGGAAGTACAAGAGTTTAAGTATTTGGGTCACACTATTACCAGCTCCTTGAGTGATGACTCGGATGTAAGAAAACAATCTCGAAGCCTGTGTGCTAAAGCGAATATGACCCTAAGGAACTTTCGATTCTGTACAAGTGAAGCTAAATACACTCTCTTTCGTACTTTCTGCAGTAATATATATGGACAGCAACTGTGGCTGAATTATAAAAAAGGTTCTGGCAGAACCCTAAATTTGCTGTACAACAGGTCTTTTAGAGTCTTATATAAATTATCCCCGAGATGCTCAGCTTCGCAAATGTTTGCTACCCGCAATGTCCCGAGCTTCCCGGAGGTAACAAGACGTGCTCAACACAGTCTAATGCAAAGAATTAAAAAATCAACCAACCCGATCATCCAAGCTATCCATGAGTCCTGCTATTTATCCTCTAAGCTATGGACTTCTTGGTACGAAAACGTCTGCCTGTAGCTCCACTTAACTTCGACATTACAGTATTATTTCTAATCAATTGTATATATTTCTATCCTTAGCATATGAACTATCATTGTATTAATAATACTTGTCATATGGACTATAGTCTGCCAATAAACCTTTTCATTTTCGTTTCATTTTCATATATATATATATATATATATATATGCGTCAAAAATGGAAATATATGCTTTATGTTCTACCATGCTTAAATAAAATAAACTCGTATGTGATCGAGTCCACACTTACATCCTCATTGTTCTTTACTACACAATAAATGCGATTTAACATTATTTCACCACTCAAATTATGCGGGTATCTATATTCAATATAAAGGGTCTTCAACTCGTTTAACACTATTTTTGTGCCCGCTTTATAATTGGGGGTCAAACTACCACCCTCTTTAAACGCGGATAAAATACAGTCAAAAGCGCGCACAAAGATGACATCGTTTGCTACAACATCATCATTAAACTGAAGTTTATAAACACACCTTTCCAAACGGTTGTTTATTCTCTCAACGCTGACCTTTTCAACTGTAAATTCTTCTTCACAACTCATATCGGCAATTGAAGTACGTTTCTAAATCGTGCCGAGAACTGTGTCTTATATAAAGAAATAATTCTTCAGGGTGAACAGTGAAGGTGAGTTCAGCTCTGTACCGTTCTCGTCCTTTGTACCAAAGTTCGCGATATTTCGAGGAGTCTGCACCTTCTAAATACGCAGCCAGTTCCAATCGATTCTCACCTTGTTCAGCTCTACACTTGGTAAAATCATCGAGCAGGACGGTGTACGCGTATTCAAGAACCGTATCAAAATAACGCATATCAGCAACACGGGCGTCTAATATAGGTTTCAGTTTATGGAAACCGATGACTTCAAACATTCTGTTGAGAATGAAAAGGGTTCGCGTGGGGATAAGGGCGTTATTGTCAGCAGCATTCCTTCACATCAACGTTATATCATCGCAGGGTTGTTTTGTATCACGATTTACGGATAGCGTTGAAATAATGGCGTATGAGGGTGTGTCGCTAATCTGCTCTCTTTTTGTGTCTACACCTGCAGGTATTTTGTAACTGTCCTCGCCCCACTTCTCAACCAACACGAAGATTCTATTCATCTCTTTAACACTTAAATAAATAATATTGCGTCTACCAGAGTTTGATTGTCTACAATTCGTTTCAAGTACATAATTAACAACAACGGTATTACGCCTGAATACACGCACAGACTTCAGCACGGACACGTCGTATACTGCATTGAGGATGTTGCTCACTGAAACTCCATTTTTTAATAATTTTCTATTGTGAGGTGAGAACGTCCAGACGGGGCAAGCTCTGAGGCGACTATGAGAAGCCGACGCGTTGTTTTTGGACTCGGAGAGACCGTGCGGGTGGTTGGGGAGGGGCGAGGTGGGTATGAGTCACACGGGGGTGCATCGATTCCAGGTGTTAGTGATTCGTGTACGATATTGTTCCAACATGAAAGATTCGCTGCGCGAATCATCCGAATATTTGTATCCCATTATACTGGGTAGGCGTTTAGAGAATTTTTCCATCTGCAATACATGAAGTAATATCTGTTTTAATGTTTTATTACACCCACTACCCGCAATGAGTACCATACATCTACGTTCAGGGGTATTCACTGTTGTACTTTCTCGAACTATGCACATTTTATTAACACGCCGACGATCTATTTGAGAGAAACATGTGTCCGTACTTGTCCTTTTTGCTGGACAAACTATACTTGTCCCTAAACTCTACTAAAAACTAGCCCAAGCCTTTAGCTACAACTTCACTGCGTACCTCGTCATAATATACGTGGATGTAGTGGTAGGAGTATTTCAGACTGTCCATAATCACAAGATTTACATTCACAGCCCCAGTGTACGCGTACTTGATGTGATGTAACATGGTGTAATATCTCCTGTCACACCAATCATCAACAAGGTTCACAACCCAGATCCTTTGCTTCTCTTCTGCAAGCGTGTCTTCTTACACTTCACGATATATGAACGCTCTAGTGCAGTTTAATCCTGTAGTATAATCCATTACATCGTTTGTACTGCGAAACTCCGCAATGCCCTCTCCGAAATAACCATAGAGTATTTTGACGTCGTACTCCTCATGCTTCGCAGGAGTTAATGTGGCCTTAAAGGAATCAAAGGAGGGACATCTGTAGACTTTAGTGAGTACCACTTCAGGAATGTAGAGCATGCAACATCATTGGAAGCCATAGTTTTTCTTCTACACGAGAAATCTTTAACAGTTAAAAAGACACGTCTGAGAACCAGTGCATGCAGAGGTTAACTGAGTACGCAGGAAGGAGATATGCCCCGATTAGTAGCATGAGTCACGTGACTCATTTTATTGGGCAGCAACATGCAGTGGGTGATGCTTAGAGTTTTTCATGCACACACACACACACACAAACACACACACACACACACACACACACACACAAAGGTGAAAATGAAACGCTAACTGAAACGTGATTTATTTTAAAAAGAAAAATAAATAAAATGTAAAACATCGTCAACAAGTAAATAGTCTCTAATTCATGATAAATATAAATAAATATTCATGCACCATAACTGAAACAAATACATGTGATAAATAGAAAAATAAATAAACTGTAAGATTTCGTCAACAAGTAAATATATGCTAACATGATAGCAATATTCACGCCTCGCGGATCCAAAGGGAACATTATCGTAGGTGCCAGGCACCTGGTAGCGTTTCCTACTGTACATGCGTTACGACACACTTTCGTCCCCTTAAGTTCCTTCACGCCGCCGAGCTTCTGTGCCCGAAAATTGTGAGACCCTACGGTCAGTTGGGGTGGTTGGTCACCCTCATCTTCTAAGCTCACTAGCTCCTTCAGCGAATCAAAGTTGACGATCCGCCGGTTCACCTGGTTAAGCGGGATGCCTTTCCCCTTCACGATATATCTCATTTCCTCCCCCACCCTCACCCGTACCCCGTAAGTTTTTAGGTATGTTGAGACAAAAGAATCAGCGTAGGCGCTATCTCCATACTCATCCTTGATCTCGTCAGTCAACTCTCCGAGGAATTCCCCAACAGGTGGCATGTATTCACCTTCCCTCCGTGAATATCACATTATCTGTAGCTGCGTACAGAACCCTCCGTCCAAGAGAATGCAGTAGACTCCAAAGTTTGATGCGGGCGTATGCTGTTGTGAAACTGGCTACAAGGATGTTTGTAACACGTGATGTATCTGTAGCCAATTCGGTTCTGTTGTACTTTACTATGTACGTATTACCCACATTCACGATCTCTATAATCTCTTTATCGGGAGCGTTGGCTTAATCCCACACCTCGTTATAACTTTGGGCGAGGTGGACGTTCTCCTTGTCTGTATTCTGAGCAAATTTCCCCCAAAGACTAATTAGGCACAACTTTGCACTAAAACGCTTGCTAGGGTTCTTCGCAATTTGGTCCCATTCAAGTTGTATCCCTTCACGATCACTGTAGCGTTGAATATACGTCGATTTTTCATTTTCGGTCTCGACTCCTCACGGGTACCCTGATCCTTCAAAAAAATGTTTATATATGGTGTGAAAAGGTTGGTGAGCTTCTGAAACCTCCACACCTCATATATCTTCAATATTCTGTAACATTGATGAACAGCTAGTGACAGCTCAGGACTTGTATATACGCCTCTGATCTTCTTCTGGTTGGTTGTGTGATTACATGCCCCATTGTTCTCCCGTGCACACTTCACGCACAGGGGAAACATAAGCTTGTGATCTATAACGACGGGTAAGATTGGTATCTATAAATCGCGAGGGGGGAGCACATCTACGAAAGAAAGGCCGAAATAGTTCTTGTTCAAATTAGCTGAGAACTTTTCGATGGTAGGCAGGGTGGGGCCCACCAGTTTTTCAGGTGCTCCTACGGAGTACGGATTGTTCTTCATCACGTAGGGGTATAAAAAACAGAAGTCGAAGTAATGGAGTTTCACGCCCTCCGTAGGTGGAAAGTATAGTTTGAATGGGTTTGTGCGCCCGCCAAACAAACTATCGCCATATTTGAGAGGATTCAGCACCATTCAACGCTTGATGGTGTTTATTTATTCGCGGTACTGTCCATCTGTCTCCATCCGCTCATCATATTCGTGCTCCCACAAGACTTTGTGAGTGAACTGGGAGCTTATAAGTTGGCTGCGGGTGCGGGTCCATGCGAGACTGTCGGCAGGAGATCTACCATGGATATCTCCTACGATTCAATACTCAGGACGCTGGCATCCATGCCACCAGCATCCGTTAAAGGAGTATACAGTCTTCTCACCAGTGGTACGGTCTTCGCCTAGAGTGACCATCCACCCAAAAAACACGACCGTTGACCTTAATGGCCACTTCCCGTGTTGCGGGCATGCTTTATGTATACATCGGTCTGATGCTGCAGGTGTATGAGCCAGTAAATAGCCTTATGCCCATAACTGCGAGGGTTATTTTTGTGAATGACGGTCAATGTATCTTTAGGCATGAAGTTGTCCTTGAACACAGTAAAACGCAATGAGGCGATCGTGGTTGCGGCTTGTAGCGGGCCGCAGTTGAGTTGGACTATATACATCCTTCTAAAGGCCTGGAAACATACTCTAAGTACGCGTACGTCATTCACACAATAACGCTCACATTCATCCGACATATTGTAAGGATTATTTTCATTAAAACTGTTGTAGTACCTCTCAAAATCCTCACGCTCACTATCACTCATGTTGGCATAGTTAAAGTAATGTTTGGGGGGTGGCAGTCCTACGTAATTTAAAGTTTCGCTAGTGAGGAAAGTGTAAGGGAAATACCCTTTTGAAACTTTGGCTGCTACGCCCATCACCTTGGGTAGCTTGGCTAATTTATAAGGTGTGAATAACAAAGTGTCTTTAAACTGAACAATACCTCTTATTTGCATATGTATAAGCTTGTTTCCTCTTTTCAAGGGATCGCCTGTAAATATCTCCGATGATTCGTGTTCAAGCAGTTCCTTATAAAGCAATTGTGTGTCAAATTTTGCGCAGTTATGGGCAAGAATATACAATCATTTTTTTGAACTTGTCTGTTAACTTGACAATACAGGACACAAAAAGTTTCACGGGGTTGTCGTGTGCGCTCGTTTTAAAAACGTTTGTTCGTTTACCACATTTGCGACACTCATCACACTCGACATTCATGCACTCGTCGCAGATAGTCTGGTTTACAAGTAGATGTGGGATAACCTCTTTGGTTTCAGCATCCGTGTATGTCTATATCGTAGTATACAGTTATAAAAGGTTTATTTTTAGGTTTGGCTTCTTTCATATAGCACACATGTTTTACACCATCAACCTTATATAGCTCATGGCATGTAGAACAACAAATTTCATCACATTTATGTCTGAATTTTCCCCAATTGTCCATCATATGAAACATGCCGCATTCGCAGATTCTCATTTTCCTGCACGTGCCATTTGATTTATGGAATTGAAAACAGTTATTATTGTAAAATGTGCGTCTACATACATTACAGTCCCTCTTCCACATTTTGAGCTTTTACATTGCTCATATACCATGTGGTAATCCTTCCAATGTTTCACTCTATCATCCGCAAACTCGAGACATCCCTTACACAAATCATGATGCCTTCCATATTTTCGACTTTTATCATAACTCGCGTAAAGATCCCTTATATTGTGGATGGGGAGATACGTTGTCCCTGACAGCCTTAAAATAAGTAGAGGTCTTGTACGGTCTCTCACACTGCTTTTAAAAACACACAGTATTCCAAATACAGCTATACGAACATTCATTTCTTGTTCCAACCTTATCAACTCTTCAGGACCCATATTACAGTCAAACACGATCTTGCCAGTTTACGAGCACGCTGCACAACCGTCGGCAACCAAATTTTTATGGCCCATGCATTTAGTACAGTAAGCATATGAGCTAAGACTACTGTTATAAAGCCGCAACCACGCTCGGAGTTTATATGCTGTCTGTAAATAGCCTGAGAATTGAAGTTAAGTGTATAAGGTGTGGCCGTATGTCCCGCAACACGGAACACGTGGTCAATATCTATCGTGAAGTTGTCCATGTTCAATGCTATGCTGCTTTGAGAGGCCTGCATTATACGACCCAAAATGTAGTCTACATCCACAGCAGCCAAGCGCCTGTTTGGTATTACTACCCAAAAATCATTTATATCGCCGTCATCTGACCCGAACCCGAAGGACAGTCGCGTCCTGGCTTCACGTCCCTCACTGTTCTGAAGGGAAAACTCCACAATACGTTCAACTACACGCCCCAGTCCGTGTTCAACACCGTTGCTATACATGGTTCGCGGGTCGACCCTGACTACGTACCGGTTTTTAGTCAGGGCATCTGCTCGAATGCTATGCTACTGTCTACAGAATGGTGTCCTGCTATGGAGGGAACAGGCGGTATTGAACAGGAATAAGGGGACATAGTTTTATTTGTAGAAGGAACTACTGTGGGGGTCTGTCATAAGACGTAGAGGGCTGGGGCTCTATTACTGTGGGTCTAACAACCGACGCACTCTTTGCGCACTTTACGCCTGACGTGGAAGGCGACTCATCAACTTCGTCATGCTCCCGCTTTCTCCTCGAATTGTCGCGTGGGGGTGGTACAGGTGTCGCTTGTGGAGGTTCGCTAGCGGGGATGGAGTCTGTAGCCTCAACAACAACTACACTGTCATCGGTATCGTCTGCAATATCTATGATGGGGGTATGTTGCTGGCACAGTACTTCATATTCATCATCATTCACGTTTCTGTGGAAGAAGAGGAAAAACAAGACTGCAGAATATAAGGAGCATCACTTAAAATTTTATTATATTTTGTAAATGTTCCGCTTAGGAGTGTGACGTGTTTGAGGTGGATTCTGTAGAAAAATTCAGGTTTACGAGTTCCTCCACATGCATTATATCTGGCCCTACAGGATGTGGTAAAACTGTGTTTATGCTTAAAATCATTAAAGATAAGCTGGAACTGTTCTCAAATTTTGTGCATAACGTCATATGGTGCTATTTGACATACTAGCCCATATTCAACGAGTACCAAGATGATATTTTGTTCCACAAAGGTGTTTATGATGTTAGTTCGTTAAAGGGTAATGAGCACATGGTCATTGTAATTGACGATCTCATGTTAGAAATGGATAAAACGTTTGCCGAGACATTTACAGTGTTCTCCCACCATCTTAACATAAGCGTATTTTTCAATCAGAATCAATTTTTCAAAAATAGATACATGCGCGATGTGTCGCTAAATACACAATATCTAGTCTTATTCGCACGACGTAGAGATGTGTCACAAATTGGGGTATTACCCAATCAAATCTTCCCGAATTAGCGTAAGGAGTTTTTGGAAGTTTATGAAGAAGCTACAACCAACGTTACAGATATTTGGTTTGTGACCTTCACCCGCGAAACACGTTTAGGGTGCTTCTAAGGACGAATATATTCCCAAACGAGAATGAAACGGTGTATATCACAGAATGACAAAGAGGTTAAAGAAATACCGTGAATTAATAAAAATCTATCATCGACTGCCACGGGCACTGCAACATCTGTTTGTTAAAAATATCGAATCGGACTTTTTAAAATACATCTTTAAAATCTGTTTTAACGTTATAAAATGCAATGTACCAATGAAATCCCCTCAGAAGGCACGCCTACGTCGTTACAAGAACATAATACGCGCATTCGCGTTTGGAAGAAAAAGCGAATTATTCTACAAAGAGGGGGTTCATTGCTGCCCATCTTATTTTCAGTTTTGAGACCTTTACTGAAGAGTTTAATATAATGAAGAAAATAGTCGTGACTCCACACGAGGTGTATGCTTCACTACAAAGCTCAAAGAGTTCAGATACAGTTCTAGAACCCCGTAAAAGCAGGCTTTTATTAAGAGAATGGAAAGCGAATTGTTAGACCTATTAAACAGTGAAAAGTCTCCTGATGAAAAAAGAATCTTATACCAAGAAATTTCTTCATGCGTACGAAAATTATAAGAATCCGACAGAGGTCCCCGTGGTTATTAGGCACAGCGCGGACGACGTTGATCGTGGAGGTATAGGACCTGGGGCCGATGCTAGAGACGAACAGTCAAAGAACAACGGAGCGACCCCGCAACATATCGAACATGTATTAAAAAGCAGTCTCCCACATACATTGAGGAATAAAGGTTTAAGTCTTTATAATCTATTGAGTGAGGATCCCATTATAAAGTGAACATACAGGTGAGGTTGTTGTTGAAGGATCAAAGGTACAGGGTTCGAACATCATTGACATCATACACGACTTGGTGCGAAAGTGGGATAGACCCTCACCAGCAGGATGGGAATATATTAAAGGAAGACTACAGCAAATAAACATCTCAAAAACACTGATAGGTAATCTGAACAGGTTAAAAGACTTGGGACAAGCCTCGCATGTACCACAGCTGAACACGTCTTCACCCCTAGAGGTAACATCTCTGAAGAGGAGAAAGAAGAGATCAAACAACAACGGCGAACCCTCCTCGCGCGCTTCTAAAATAGCAAATGGCTAACATAGAAAACGTTATTATGACACTTCTAGCCTAGCCTCCTACTGTGCCGTTAATAGACTGTACAGAGGCGTTTATAAAGAGGGAGTAGGGAAAAAAGATGTTGAGAGGTTTTTGCGGGAGCAGGATGCTTATACACTTCATAAGCCGGTGAGAAAAAGGTTTAAAACAGCCAAGACAACAGCAGCCTCGATTGATTCTATTTGGCAGGCGGATTTAACAGACATGCAAAGATATTCAGTGTATAATGGAGGCTACCATTATATCCTATTCATAATAGATGTATTCTCTAGATATTTGTGGCTAATTCCCCTGAAAAATAAATCGCCTGAAACAGTTGCTAAAGCCACCAAAACGTAGATGTTTAAAGAAAGCAGGATTCCTGGCTATTTTTGTACGGACGTGAGGGAAGAATTTATAGGCCGAGCTTTTCAAAACATGTTGACACAATTTAATATCGGTTATTACACTAGCAATTCTGTACATAAGGCATCTTTAGCTGAAAGAGTTCAACGTACCATAAAGGAACGCATGCGTCGATATTTCACACATAAAAACACATACAGATATATAGACATTCTGGATTCGCTGGCCTCACCCTACAACCGCTCACACCACCGAGCGATTGGAACAAAACCTAACGAAATTTTAGAAAGAGGTACGCACAGAGAACGTGAGGTGTGAAAAGATATTCGTAGAGTGCCACCACGCTCTAGGCGTTTCAAAATCAGTGATTATGTAAGACTGTCGCGTTCGGGGAAGGGAAGGGAAGGGATTTGAACAATGTTGGACACGTGAGATTTTTAAAGTTAGGGCTATGAGACCTAAAGACGAAATAATGCTGTATTACGTTAAAGATTTGAATGGAGAAGAAATTGCAGGGAGCTTTTACAGCGAGGAGCTGCAGAAAGTGACATTTAATTTAGGAAAAAAGTGTTTAAAATTGAAAAAAATTTAGGCAGCAAAGGTTCAGGAAAGAGAAAAATGTACCTGGTGAAATGGCTAGGGTACCTAGAAAGCTTCAACACCTGTACAAAAACTGATGCAATAATAAAGCTAAAATAGTATACAACATGGCGCCTAACCAGTAACCACTTCTACATCACACTCCCGTCCTCTTCTCTCTCTGTACATCCTAACAACACCCTGGCCAACTTTGTAGCAAAACTGCATGGGCCCATTGAATTGGGCCGTGAGGTAGAAATATGCGAATTTCAATTGGCTACCAAATTTTTAAGTATTGATAATAAAGAACTCGTTCTTACGGTTCTTAGAAGTGGGAGTGGGAAGGCGCAGTACTACACTAAAGAAGTCACACTAGGACAGGGTCAATATGATACACCGAGGATGTTGTGAGAGACGTAATTGGTCGTTTGAAAAGTTCGTCTTACGTCTGATTTAGTATACGAAATCATAAACAAAGATACCCCGGCACATACTTTGACTCTGAAATCAAAGGCTAACAGAAATATTAAAGACAAAGGGTTGTTAAAAATTATAACGTAGGGCCAAAGAGATACTTTTCACGAATCACATTACTTGTGCAGCTTATTGTATCAGCTGAAATTGGAAAAATTGAGCGATGGAGACCCTTCCCCGGAGATGTGATATATTTACAGCAATATCGTCGAACATCAGTTTGTTGGGGATACCCATGCACGTCTGCTGCGCATCACCCGCATTCCCAATCATAAAGGAAGGAGCTTAAGCACCACATACGACAAGCCTCATTATGTCAAAGTCGCATCTAACCTACTACCCAGTATCTCAATATATATAAGAACGATTGAGGGGAAAAAGTTTCCATTCAGTGACGGGAGCTTAACAGTGACGCTGCACTTCCGTCGCACTGTGATAGAATGACCCGAAGGCAGTTCACGTCTATCGAGGGGTGAGATACCAGCGCGGGAGTGGGATTGAGTCCATTTTTTCAGCCATACTGCGTACGGCTGTCCCTTTGCTGAAAAGTGGTGCCAGATACCTCGGCAGGAAAGCGTTACAATCAGGTCTTAACACAGTGGAAGACATAATGGCCGGGGCTAAGCCTAAAGAAGCTCTAAAAAAACACTTAAAGCGTACACGGGACGAAATCATCAAAGATGCAAAGAGAAAAATGCGTGGTGGCGGGAAGAAGAAGCGCCCTGTACGGAAGAAAAAGGGGCTACCAACTCGTGGCGTTAAACGTAAAAGG
>JAJOZX010004621.1:230000-260000 GCA_023014485.1 Bathynomus jamesi
TTTCACAAATGGAAGAGATTGCTAGAGAAAAGGAAACATTGCTTGAAAAGAAAAGAAAGAGGGAAACAGCCGTTTTCGAAGCAGCAGTGCTCTCAAGTTCAAGTCCTTCAAGTTTGAATGAAGATAGTTCAAAATCAGAAGAAGAATTTGTTGCTGACCCTCAGCAGCCATCAACTTCGAGACAAAGTAGATCAAAGTCTAAGAGTGCAAAGCTTATGGATTCTTCAATGCTTGTATCTCTTGATGCTGCAAAAGTAAGTGATAGAGCTGCTTCGGAAATCTTGATCCCAACAATCAATGCTCTTGGGCAAAACCCTGAAGAATACAGTGTTAGCTATTCATCGATACGGAGAGCAAGACAAAGGAACCGCAAGACAATGGCAGAAAATTTGAAGCAGGATTTCGAAACAAACTGCCCTCTCCAAATACATTGGGACGGCAAACTACTGGAAGATATTACTGGTCATGAAAATGTTGATCGACTGCCAGTTCTAATTTCCGGCCAAGGAGTTGATCAGCTTCTTGGTATTCCCAAACTTGCCAGAGGAACTGGTCAAAACATTGCAGATGCTGTCCATCAGTTAGTATTGGAGTGGAATATATCTGACCAAGTGAAGGGCATGTGTTTTGACACCACTGCCTCCAACACAGGTTCTAAGAGTGGTGCTTGTATGTTACTAGAGCAAAGATTGGATAAAGATATGCTGTGGCTGGCTTGCCGACATCATATTTTCGAAATAGTGTTAGAAGCTGCAGTTTCTGTCTCCTTGCCATCTTCTAGTGGCCCTGACATACAACTGTTTAAGAGATTCAAAGCAAAGTGGGTGGAAATTGACAAGAACAATTACCAAACAGCAACAGATGACCCTAACATTGCAGAGAAAATCTCAGATGCTGAAGAACTCATTCAATTTGCTCAAGCTCAGCTTGATGAACAGCAGCCTCGTGATGACTACAAGGAATTGCTCGAGCTAACGCTCATTTTCATCGGTAGTGCCCCCAAGTCAGGAATCAGCTTTAAAGCACCCGGAGCTTATCACAGAGCACGATGGATGGGCAAGCTAATTTACTGCATTAAAATTTGGATGTTTAAATCTCAGTTTAAACTAACTGAGAGAGAGGAAAAAGGACTGAGAGATGTTTGCTGCTTTTCAGCTGCGATATACATCAGATCGTGGTACCTGGCACCCATACCCTCATGCGCCCCCCGTTCAGATTTGCATTTTGTGCAAAGTCTGCAGCTCTACAAGCAAAAGGATGACAAAATTGCAAGTGCTGCACTCAATAAGTTTTTGAGACATTTGTGGTACCTCTCTGAGGAGCTTGTGGCGCTTGCATTTTTTGATTCAGCTGTTTCGCATGAGACAAAAAACAAAATGAAGCATGCTCTGCAGAAACCAGTTGACTCAAAACCGAGCAAACGAGCATCAATAAATCCTGAATCAGCTGGGCAGAAACAACTGCAGGATTTCGTTACTGCGAACACAAAAAGATTCTTTGAAATCCTAGAGGTGCCTTGCACTTTTCTTGAAAAAGATGCTGAAGAATGGAATGATGATGAAAGTTATGCGAATGCAAGAGATATCGCATATGGACTCAAAGTGGTAAACGACATTGCGGAAAGAGGTGTACGACTGATGGAGGAATACAACAAACTGATAACCAATGATGAAGAGCAGAAACAATACCTTCTTCAAATTGTTAAAAGTTACAGGTCGTCACTCTCAAACAAAAACAAGAAAACATTACTCTTGCTTCACAAAAAACGAAAATAAACATACATAAGTGGTTATGATATGCCTACTGGGGAAACTTCCACATAAAAAAAAGTTAACGCGCTATACGCTGTACCTCAGAGGGTGGTGCGGAAATCAGCGTGCCTATTATTTACTATTTTATGAGCTCACTACGTACTATAGTCTAGAATGTCATCGTTTTTTTTCAAACTAGGTTAACTAGGTACATATCAAACCGGCTCCGGCGAAAATATCAACAAAACAATATTTTTGAGCACAAACTGATATACATTTATTTTTAAAGCTTGGTAGCAACCTCTAATTTTCTCTTTTTCAACCCCACATTTCGCATACAATGCTTTCTTAGGAATATGAATAAAATAGGAGGGTGTCTCCCTGAAAATTGAAAAAAAAAAAATTTGACCCCTTTTTTGCATCACCCTAAATTATTATATATATATATATTTGTCGGACTGAGCAGCCCGGTTAGGTTACCTTTGGAATTCACAGATATATATATATATATATAATTTTGGGGGTGAAGGGGGCCTGAAGAGGCGGGATCAAACCCGCTCTCAGCATGTTGCATGCAATGTTGCGATGTTGCATCGCAATTGCACTCTTCCATTTTTGCGGCAATACTACTGAACGCATACTATAGTAACACCAAATTTTGTTTGCGATTTGTGTTTAAAGAGTTTTGTTTGCTATTTGTGTACATATGTATTTTTTTTTCTCACATTCCTCCTGTTGTCATTTGAAACTTGTCCTTTGTCCTTTGAACTTGTCGGGAGATGATGGTAATAGCATTTTCTCCCGTACTGGAAGGTTCCATTTGGCGCGTAGGTCTTGCAAATGTCCGGATGGTAGAACTTGCAGTTCCCACCGAATTTGCAGTGACCATTATTGTAGAAGTAGTTGCACAAGGGAGGGTGTTCGTAAATACATTCTCCTCCCTTATACATATCTGCAAATTCCTTTCACATAGTATTTACATATAGTTTCTTCCCCATTTTTACTTGGAGCCTTTGTTTTTGGTGGTTTCAGTTTGATTTCTTTATTGTGTACTTATTTTTTTCTTATTGCTGCTAATGTCCTTTACTTGAAATCTTTGGATTTGGTTTTGTGCCTCTGTTTCCTTTGTTGGTACTTCTTTTATTTTTGCTTCCCGTTTACCCGCTTTTTCTGTTTTTGTTTCCTGCTCATTTTTCGCAGTTTCCTCTTGTACTATCTTCGTTCCTTCTATTTTTTTCTCTGTTCGCTATTTAGAAACTCCTCTTTTGCTTTTTCCTCATAGTCTCGTTCTGCTTTAAAAACCGTAAACGAGTTTATTTCGATTATGCAGCTTTTGCAGAAGAACTTGATTCCGTTCAATTGTTTAGCGCCTGTTATAAGAGAGATTTCTTCGTCGCTCCATCTCAAGCATTGAAATTCGACTAAGGATTGGCAAAGGTCACAGCGGATTGTCTATGATTCATCTGTTTCTTTTTTACAGTATCCACAGGGTTGTATGAATTGATTTGCCATTGCCATGTTTCTAATGGTATGTAAATGATTGTGCATGAAATATTAACTCAAAAGGGTAATTAATTAAGTGAGGTATTTGATTTGACCTTAGAAATGAGGGAGGGAAAGTTTTTCCATTATTCCGGAGGGTGGGGGATGGAGGATGTGGCACACTGTAGATTCTCACTGATTGGTGCCCTGGAGTGTGCCGCGGGGGATAACTGAGGGATATTGCCTTTCGATGGGCAGTTAAATTTCCTCGGAGAGAAAACACTCGGAAAAAAACGCTGTATAGATTAAGTTCCTTTGATTTTATTTGCTTTATTTCAACATACTCCGCTATTTCACCACTCAAAGAGACAAACGACTGTGTTCACTGAATATTCACTCAAAAATTGGCACTACTTAAAAAGGATTAACGGCAGGATTTTTATTGTAATATCACTTTTATTCGGACTTCAAACAAAACACGTATAACCGTTACACTGGGCAGAAAATCTATATATATGGGCAGGAGAAAAAAATAAAATATACATATATATATATATATATATATATATATATATATATATATATATATATATATATATATATATATATATACACCCTTGTGCTTGTGCAAATTAATTGCATAAAAGAAAAACCTATAATGAGTCATTTCATTTATTTTGTGCAAAAAGAAGGTAATTAAGAATGTATTAGGAATGTACTTAGTACTTAATATGACCACCACGACTGTTTAACATGTTTAGGCATGGAGTTTATTAAGTTTGCACACGTCGTCTGAAGTTGTTCATCCCTGTACCAGACGCTAATTATTGCTTCTGTAAGTTTGGTCATCGTCCTGCAATCCATCTTCCTGAGCCTTGCCTTGCCTTCACTATTACTAACAAATTTTCAATAGGATTTAAATCCGGGGAGTTTCCCGGCCAATCAAGTACAGTATATATACATCTAAATCCATCCCCAAGTAGCAGCAATAGTAAGCCACATTTTTACCATTTAGGTCGAGCCTTGTAAATAAGACAAATTTTCTTGTACGACCTAATTTGGGGGGTTAGGTTACGCTAGCTTAGGTTAGCGTAACCTAGCGTAACCTAACTCAAAACAAATCAGAGTCTGTAAAGGCCAGGGAGCACGAAGGACAACCTATTTGACTTCAAATTTTTTTAATGAAAATCGTAATGCAAGGGAAATTCGAAAAAATAACATTGTATATGGTAAAAATCACTTTCTCTTAACTTTCTTATACAAACCCGCACCCCTAACTTTAACAAAATTTGAAACTATATAACCTGTTCGACCTAATGGGTAACAAATTCTCACGGCGAAAATTTACACAAATGTTCCACCCTAATTGGGTATATATATATATATATATATATATATATATATATATATATATATATATAATATATATATATATATATATATATATATATACAGGGTGTCCCAAAAGTCTCCATACATAGGGAAAATTAGCACTTTTTAGCAAAATGTAACTTTATTTACAAAACATTCTCTACATGATTGCCATTTCTTTGTAAACACACACGGATGCGTCTCTCCCACTCATGGTGAACTCGTGTTAACACATTTGGTGTAAGTTTGGCAACAATGTCGTGTGTGATGTGCTTGCCATGTTTCCTGTTGAAGTTCATTGCAACCTTGCGACAGCTTCCCGATCCAGCCATGAGAATGATTGCAATACGTTCTTCTTTTGACAAAGGCATTCTTAAAGAGTATCTGAAAAAAACAACAAAATATTAGCTATCTATTGAGACTTTTGGGAGACATTTTGCAACAAAGTGCTAATTTTCCCTATGTATGGAGACTTTTGGGACACCCTGTATATATATATATATATATATATATATATATATATATATTATATATATATATATATATATATATATATATATATATATGGTGGCGCAAAAGTCGGGAGTCAAAGGGCCATCATTGCATAAATTATAATTTTGTTAACTAAAAAGTAATTTTTATTTAAAAATAGTGGCTGCTTTGGAACGGAAATGATTTATTCTGTCTGGCTCCTTTGATTCCTCACTTTTCCACCTTCCTGTATATATATATATATATTGGGATTGAATTCAGAATGGCCCCCTGTAACATATATATATATATATATATATATATATATATAATATATATATATATGTAATTTTTTACCTCCATATGGCTGCTCCTGTTCCTATATCTATCAAACATCTCCATGCCAAATTGAATGAATGAATGATATTTGAATGATATTTACTGGTCGCTATGAATTTCATTTTACTACTCATTTTCTAGTAGATTGATCTTCTGGGTTAAAAAATGAAAAAAACAAGGACAAATTACTAGTTTATTTGTTTGAAAACAGATTAAATCTCAAAGAAAACAGCTTATTTTTTTTAGAAAGCAGAATAACTCTTAAGAAAACAAATTTTTAAAGAACAAATATGATATGTTTGATAGAAAATTACATTTATCATTCGTTTATAATATACATCATTACTTAGATTAACGTTTCATCACTGACTCCTTCAAAGACGAGTAGTCTTGGCGATGTTTTGCTACTAATCGGAGGATGAATTGTTTTTGTTCTTCATCCTTCGTCATAGATGTATTATATGCCTTGATAAGGGCGATACCCCTCTCCGCCGAATCATTGACAACTTTTAGGTTGATCGCTATGCGTCGAAACTCTTGAAAGCAATCATCTTCCGCCCAAGAATTTGGATCGGTCCTCAGAAAGGTATCCTCCGCTGCCTTCCTTCCTTCTTTCTTTAACAGATTCAAGATTCCCAGGGTGCTTTTGGTGACCATTTCATACAAATTCAAATCTTCAATGTTTCCTTCAAGCTTCAATCGTCGAGTAACAGTGGTATTCTCGTTACGTTGGAGGTTAACGACCATCTTCTGTTTGGTTTCGGCATCGACTCTAGGATCGAAGAATGCAAGGCCAGTAGTATGGCCGCAAAATGTAGGAGTGCAATGCAATTGAAAATGTTGCAAGAGTGCTACCCCCCACCTCCCTTCTTGCAGCCCCACCCTCTTTGTTCCAAGGCACCCCCAAAATGGGGTTGCAACAAGGGGGTATGCAACTTGGAGGCGGAGTTATCCCCCAAGCTGTAATGAACCCCCCACAGGGGTATACCTAACCTAAGAGAGAGGTGTTCGCCTGGCAGCAGCCAAGCGCATATTAAGACTTCAGCCTAGCGGCCGTGGTCTTATAGGGCCCCTAATCAGCCAGTGCCTCCGGGCATCATCAGCCAGTTGCCAGTTTGCACTATTTATTTAATTAAAGCATATATTCTGGCTTAATCAGCCAGTTGGTTTAGAAGGCTGAGTTGCCAGATTGCGCTGTTTATTTAATTAAAGCATATATTCTGACTTATTCCGGCAGTTGAATTAGAAGGCTGAGTTGCCAGATTGCGCTGTTTATTTAATTAAAGCATATATTCTGACTTAATCCGCCAGTTGGCTTAGAAGGCTGAGTTGCCAGATTGCGCTGTTTATTTAATTAAAGCATATATTCTGACTTAATCCGCCAGTTGGCTTAGAAGGCTGAGTTGCCAGATTGCGCTGTTTATTTAATTAAAGCATATATTCTGACTTATTCCACCAGTTGGCTTAGAAGGCTTCTTGGAAGGCATAAATGGCCTGTATATATTAATAACCTTCGAACGAATTAAAAACGCACACAAACGCACATACAGTCACCGACTGTACGCCCATAAAGCCGCTATTATCACACACACACACACCACACACACACATACATATATATATAAACTGATTGATGCATGCAAAGCCCCAATAGCAAAATATATACGAGCACAACCACCACACAAAAAAGGCATTGCATCACCAACAGTCGTCTAACTATAGACTTTTTGGAGCTCATCCCCTCAACAGCACATGGTGAGATGAGGGCTATTTGATACTTGGTGGGGCGATCTTTTAAAAAAAATCGAATAAGATAAACTAAGTTTAATACAAATACAAATTTTCATCATAATACGCAATTTTATCCTTAAACTATAACATGAAAAGCATTAATATGATTTTTAAAACAAAATAGAAATTAAATTACGGGTAACATTAATTTTTCCTCTTTTATCCAATTATTGTGTTTCAATATAAATTTTTCTTTAAAACACAATTTTATCCTTAAACTATAACATAAAAAGCATTAATACGATTTTTAAAACAAAATAGATTTTGTCTCGGAGTAACTTATTCATTTTTCCTCATTTACTTGCAGCCCTGCAGCAACACTGCTGCATTATTTTTAAATATAATTAAAACCAGTATTCACGATCATATTAAATCTTACTGTTGAAGATATCCTGAAATAATGATGCAAAATTATTTTAAAAGGTATAGACTCCTCGAAGTATCATAAACTTTGATGCAAAAAAACATTAATATAGCTCGATTTTAAGTTTTAGCTGGCTTACCCCAATAAATATCGTTTTCTAAACGATATTTATAAAAAATGGAATTTTATGGCACAACTCATATAATTGCACCTTCTACAATTCAATAATTGGATTAACATGATTTACTGCATTATATTTATTGTAATTTTAAATCAGCTTTTGGGGCATATTAAATTAAATTTTGGTAATTATTCGTTTTTTGACCCAGTCTCTTTTTATAATGAGAGCAAACTTTTCTAGTCAATTTTGAGGTGTTCTGCACGAATCTGCCATCCGTTTCCTGTGCAAATTCGTAGTTTTCGAGATATCGTCATCTCGAAAACTACGCATTTGCACAGGAAACGGATGGCAGATTCGTGCAAAACACCTCAAAATCGACCAGAAAAGTTTGCATTCGTGCTAAACAACCTAACCTAACCTACTGTAACTTAACCTAACCTAACCTAACCAGTCACCTTATTTTGGAGGATATAGTTCTGCAATTGCAGTAAGGAAGTGATGCAGAACTGTAGAATAGTCAGGATGTTCTGCCAGGAACAAGTATCGTGCAAAATATTTCCGGTAATGAGGGCGTCTGTTCCCAGCACATAAAACCCACGATTTCACATCCTTCCACAAGCGTTCAATCACCTTCGAGTCTTGTCTTAAAATACAGGCAGTATTACATTTAGGGCAAATCACGGATGTCGGAATTATGCCGTGATTGGAAAAAACATCTAAACTTTTATCTTCATCGAGGCCAACAAGGCGGATTAGGACGTCAAAATCAAGTTCACAAGATTGACACGTCATGGTTCTAGAACGAAAATCAGCAAACTAACGAGTAACAGAAAGAAGTAGGCAAAATCAAGAAAAAGTAGCCAAAAATAAACAAAGTAACCTATAGTTGAAAGAAAATCTCCCAAAAAGGTAGCCAAAATAAACAAATTAAACAAAATTTATATACATACATATTAGAAAGTAGAAAATATTTTTTTATAAAAAAGTACATTTTATACAAATTTGCACAAGAAAATATATATATTTTCTTATTCAGTTTTGATTGGTTATTCAATATATATTGCTGTTATAGCTGGGTGTGACTGGGTCAAAAAACGAATAACAACCTAAATTTTCATCTCCCATCTATCCGCCGAAGCAACTACTTTATCAAAGTCCTTTTGCATTTTCATGACACCTGTTAAAGATCTTACATTTTGTCCCAATTTTGTATCATCTGCAAAAATTGAGGTTTTACTATTTAGACCCATTTCCAAGTCATTAATGTAAATAATAAAAAGTAGAGGTCCAAGTACTGCGCATATTTCATCGCGATTTTACGATATAGTGTTTAGAAGGCAGTGTATATATATATATATATATATATATATATATCGGGGTACAAGATTAGTTGCCACAATGCGCTATGCAATGAATTAGTTCTTTTATTTGATCATTTTGCGAAGATTAATTCGAATTATTGCAAACCGCTAAAATATTTTCCACAGTAATGTTTAGAAGGCCGTGTATATATATATATGTATTATATATATATATATACACACACACTGACATAATCCACAAGATTAGGTGCCAGACTGGGCTATTTATTTAATTTGTATATGCTTAATGGAAAAGCGATGTTCTCCGTATAATTAATTTCTTTATTATGTACGTATTGTTGAGGGAAAAGTATAGTTTGCAGATATTTTAATTGTTCATGTCAGACGAATTTATTCAGCCTCCATCTTAATACATAAATTTATCTAAAAGCAGTAATCAGCTAACGCTTTCAGTTAAAATAGTATTTATAGATGCATTTAGTATGATCTATACAAGTAATGTAGTTTTCTATGGTTATTTATAAAGAAAATGGAATTTTTTGGCACAACGCATATAATTGCACCTTCTACAATTCAATAATTGGATTAACATGATTTACTGCATTATATTTATTGTAATTTTAAATCAGCTTTTGGGGCATATTAAATTAAATTTTCATCTCCCATCTATCTGCCCAAACAACTACTTCATCAATGTCCTTCTGCATTTTCGTGGCACCTGTTAAAGATCTTACATTTTGCCCCAAGTTGGTATCATCTGCAAATATTGAAGTTTTACTATTTAGTCCCCTTTCCAAGTCATTAATATAAATAATAAAAAGTAGAGGTCCGAGTACTGGGCATATTTCATCGCGATTTTATGATATAGTGTTTAGAAGCAGTATATATATATATATATATATATTATTATATATATATATATATATATATATATATCGGGGTACAAGATATATATATATATATATATATATATATATATATATATATACACATAAAATGTACAGGTAGTGCTCAGCCTCTGAATTAGCTTCTGAATGACAATGGAAGATTTTTGCTGGAGTTTATATACCCCAAAACTGCTAACATCATTATTATTAAATGCTAAAAAGGCTGCATTATTTTTGCACAATATTCGAAAATAAAGTACATTTTTTAGCTGTGGTAAGGCTTGAACGAGTAAACAAAATATTTGAAGATGAAACCATATTTTTATCTTAAACCGCGACTTTTCAGATCTGATGTTATCATGATCTGCCAAGTGAACTAAAAGTGGAAATCGGACTATGCATCTTTATACTAAAATATGCATATGAGTAAAATTTTAAGGTTTAAGATGTACAATTTAAATGCTTAGGCAAGACATGATCTCATCTTTTATAACGAAAGAGAATGTATACAAAATATGAACATTGCAAAGCTTAAGCAGGATTCCTTATTAAGCGAAATCTAAAAAAATGATTATGAGTTTTTAAAAAAGAACAGGTCACTAGTTATTTGGTAAAGTAGAAAGCAAATCAAAAATTTTATCCAAACTCGCGTTGGGCGATTTTGGTCCTTATGTAAAAGTGAATACACACGCGTACATACATATGAATATAGGCATTATATAAAGTTAAATATATAAGAATATACAGGATTATATAAATACATGAACCATATAAACATGAATTTTAAAATGGATGCAAGAACTATATAAATGAATACAAGAATTACATGAAGAATATGATAGTATAGGAATATGGGAATTATTTATGGTTCATTTTTACAGGGCTCTTCCCTCTAGAATGATATTAATATAATAATGTAACATCCTAACTAATGCTAACTAGATGATAACTATGGGTTTTATATAATATATATATAATATATATATATCGGGGTACAAGATATATATATATATATATATATATATATACACATAAAATGTACAGGTAGTGCTCAGCCTCTGAATTAGCTTCTGAATGACAATGGAAGATTTTTGCTGGAGTTTATATACCCCAAAACTGCTAACATCATTATTATTAAATGCTAAAAAGGCTGCATTATTTTTGCACAATATTCGAAAATAAAGTACATTTTTAGCTGTGGTAAGGCTTGAACGAGTAAACAAAATATTTGAAGATGAAACCATATTTTTATCTTAAACCGCGACTTTTCAGATCTGATGTTATCATGATCTGCCAAGTGAACTAAAAGTGGAAATCGGACTATGCATCTTTATACTAAAATATGCATATGAGTAAAATTTTAAGGTTTAAGATGTACAATTTAAATGCTTAGGCAAGACATGATTCATCTTTTATAACGAAAGAGAATGTATACAAAATATGAACATTGCAAAGCTTAAGCAGGATTCCTTATTAAGCGAAATCTAAAAAATGATTATGAGTTTTTAAAAAAGAACAGGTCACTAGTTATTTGGTAAAGTAGAAAGCAAATCAAAAATTTTATCCAAACTCGCGTTGGGCGATTTTGGTCCTTATGTAAAAGTGAATACACACGCGTACATACATATGAATATAGGCATTATATAAAGTTAAATATATAAGAATATACAGGATATATAAATACATGAACCATATAAACATGAATTTTAAAATGGATGCAAGAACTATATAAATGAATACAAGAATTACATGAAGAATATGATAGTATAGGAATATGGGAATTATTTATGGTTCATTTTTACAGGGCTCTTCCCTCTAGAATGATATTAATATAATAATGTAACATCCTAACTAATGCTAACTAGATGATAACTATGGGTTTTATAATACAGATTTATATACACAACATAAGTTGGGTGGTTAAGTCTAGTTCACGTGGTCTGGGTATGCACTCTTGGTCGTGCATAAATAGTTTCATGTTGTCCAGTGTCTCTTGTTTTTCTTTGTTCCCAGAATGATCTTTTCACCACAAATATACCGAGGATAATAGCACATACAATAATGATGCTAACGGCAGATGTTTAGAAAATTGTAACAGGTTGTAATATTTGTAAGAGGTTGTTTTGGTTATCATCCGAAATTTTAAACCGACTCAATTGATCATTCCATTCAGGGGCATGTACCTCGGGTAGGATGGCTACAGGTTTTATGGAGAGATTTAAGATCTCTATGATGGGTTTAAATTTAATTTGCGACGGGAAGGGGTATGAGTTATTAATGGTAACCTTGTACGGGTTCTATATTTGGAGGGTTTTTGAACGTAAGGAGCAACCAATTGGTAGCCGAATAACCATAGGGATTGTGATGAGGGAATAATATGACGGACACTCGAGAGTAGCGGCAGTCCTGTTCGTGAGAGAAACCCAGATGTCTACTCCAATTCGTAGTTGGACGGTTTTAGGGGAATGAAATTTTTTAAATGAACATACCGGGGCATGCAGGTCACGAATTAAGTCGATAAAACAAGACCTAGTAGTTGGAAGAATAACTGGTTTGAGTGGAGGGCAAACGAGTTGTTTATTTGGTTGCGGGAATCGGCAATGCCGGACGTCGCTATCTGACATCATAGAATAGGCTGACAGATCTTTGGTGAGGAAAAGGTAAGGTGGTATGGTGGGTAAATACAATCGATAGACATTAGAGATGTTTTGGTAGGGTGTTGGGAAAGGGTGAAATTTATATACGTCGTAAGTGAGGACATCGAAAAATGGTATAATTATGAGGTATGTGTAGGGGCGTGGTCCATGTACAGTCCAGGTGTATTCTAGAAATTGGGGGTAATTATTGTGGTTGAGTGGGAATATGGGTGATAATTTTAATTGTGTCTGGGCGGTGTGAATTAAGTGTTTCCTTTGGTATTAGGGTGGAAAGAGTGATTTTTCCATGGGCTAGCTGGGTTGCACGCAAAACCTTGGAATGAATCGTAGTTATTCGTTGTAAGTATTTATCGATTAGTGTTACTTGTAGGTTAATTATTTCTATTAATTCTAGATAACTTTTGTGTTCTTTGTGTTGAGCTAACATGGATTCAAGGTATGTGAATCTGTCCGAAAGGGAGTGGAGGAAGCGATTGTTTTTGTGTAGTGACCTAATAGTTTGTTCTAACATGTGTCCATTATACTGTCGATTTCGCGCGAAGAGATTCAATTTGAATTCGATTATTTTAATTTCTTCGGCAGTGGTGGGCACCGTTAACCAAAAAGTTAACTTCGATAACGATAATCCGTTAACCCCAATTTTTAACTCCGACAACGATAATCCGATAATTTTACTACAAAGTTAACGGAAGTTAACGATAATCCGTTAAGGATAACTATTTCTTTACTAACATTTAAAAAAATCAAGGAAAAAAGCTTTAAAACCCATAGAAAATGTTTATTTATGCAAAATCCAACAATAAATATGTATTTAACTGTATTTTTATCAAGTTTTGCAACTTTTTTGCTTAACTTTTTTTTTTATTTTTAATAAAAAATGTACTGATTACATGTTTTGAAACCCTTGTAACCACTAACTATTAACTAAATTTTAATTTACCAGAGAATTATTATGGCGGGAACTGAAAGGTAAAATTAAATTTTAGGCACATTTATTAAAGACTATGACACAATGTGCTGGTTGCCCTTCAGAAAGACCAACTTCTCAAAGTTAGGCCCAACTGCCAGTCTTGACCTCTTGGGCCTCAGGATGTCCTTGCCGAGAGAGAAGAGCCGTTCCACTGCGGCAGAGGACGGAATTGGCGTATTGTACTTCAGGAAGAGGTTGATGAAGATCTGCTCCCCCATGAAGTCAGAGTTCCGTGAATGACTCCTCGCAGTTAACGTGTTAACGGACTTTAACAGACTAAATATCGAGTTATCGGAAGTTAACTGGTCCGATAACGATAAATGGAAATTAACTTCCGTTAATAGTCCGTTAAAAAAAGTTAACTTCGTTAATTAACTGTTATCGGATTAACGCTTTAGTGCCCAACACTGTTCTTCGGTTGCTAAACCGAATAAACCTTTGAACAGTTTCCCTCCTATATCTATCAGTCCCCTTTTACTTCTTTGGTTAAAGTTTTCCTAATTTTTAGTTTCGGTTTGTATCCATGGTAAGGCTAATATTTCTGATAGGGCGCGTGCTGTAGTTTGAATATTTTCGAGGGTATTTTCTAACAGAACGTGACTAATCTGATCTTTTCCTTGGAAAGAATTCTGGACTTTACTTTCAAACGTTTTTAATTGGGTTTGTATCTGAAGGAGATTGATTTTAATTCTAGCAGGGAGTTGCAAATTTATATAAAGGTCTGCGTGCCCTTTCAAAAATTTACCTTCTGCAAGTTTTTCTATAACAACTCCGGTAGAAATTTTAATGCTAGGGCTACAAGAGTAAATAATTTGGAAAATTATAAGGGTGACAATTTTATTCATTTCTACGCCTTAGGTTATACGGAGCTGGGGGTGGCTGTGTGGATACTTGTGTTTGCGGGCGAAGGGGTCGGCCTCGTTTTGGTGGCAATGGGGGTTGACCGTTAAGCTCGGATTCTGAGCGGGTTCGTTTCTTATGTGAAGGTTCTAGTTCACGTGGTTGATGCATTTGCGGGCGGTATGTAGGGTCCGTGCGTCGATCATCAATCGGTGAGGGTGGTGACAGAGGAGATGGTGGAGTTGGAGGAGATGGTGGAGTTCCACTGAGTGATCCTCTCGAAGGGGTTTCTCCAGGGTCTGGGTCCGATGGGACGCTTGGCTCTGGGGCCTCCTCTTGTTCAGAGATTGGCTCGAGTACTGGTGGTATTACGAGGTTCCAATCTTCGTCATGGGTAGTGGTTCCCGCGGTGACCACTTCAGTTTTTTGATCCCTGCTCGATTTGTTAATACCATGACCTTTTGAAGGATAGGCAGCTCGAACGCCTGGCAGCTGTTTTTTGGGAAGGTGTTGTTCGGAAGCTATCTTCAAATTGTCAGCGTGAATGATCTTTAGTTTGGAATGATCCCGGAGGTCGAGGATTTGATAACGATTTTTCCCGAGGTTTTTCATAATCCTATATGGGCCATCCTATTTTGGGTATAATTTGCGATGAGCACCTGGCGGTTTCACGCTCTTCAGATAACATCGCATACCAACGATTATAGTCCGTTGACGGGTATGACGCCTATGTTGCTCTTGCTCCATCTGTTGGTTTCGTTGGTCTAAGGCATAGCGGATTATGTCAAAAATCTTGAAAGATCGTTCAGCTAGTTGCTGATTTGCTTCTGCCATTTCGGAAGATGTTAGTACTGCCGGGTCGGTTTGGTCGGGCAAATCAAAAGGTAGACGCTTGTCGTAGTGATAGAGTACGAAATGGACACATTATAGCCATTGTTGATGGCTGTTTGTACCATGGGAAGGGAATCATCCCATGTACGGGAGGATGCATCGAGAACGTGGCGCAGGATTTTGAGAAACATGACTTCACACTGAAACTAGCTTTCCAACCACACCTGGTTGATGTCTCCAAAGCACCTGAAGATTTACAGATGGAGTTGATTGAGCTATTAGAAGATAATATCCTTGTCTCTATTTGATACTAAGAAGGATCCTGTTGAAATATGGAAAAATGCCGTTGAATACCCACGTCTGCGCCAACATGCTCGTCGAATGTTGTTTTGTTTCGGCACAACCTACTGTTGTGAATCAACGTTTTCATATGTGACTCAAATCAAAACGCGCTTGAAATCTCAGATGACGAATATTCACCTGGAGGACCAACCAAAACTACGGTCAACGATGTTGGAACCAAATGTACGACTCCTGTCCCGCAATAAGCAGTCACAAAAAAGTTATTAAATGATTTATCACTTTTTCACTTAATATCATATTAACATCATTTCACTTAATATCATTTTTCACTTAATATTAGTTCTCTTGTCAATTATTCCCCCGCAAAAATAAATGTGCACTTGCTGAATTTTTTATTTATTTTAAAAGCCCTCACGTATTATCAAGTTTGATTTAAAATTAGTAAATATGTAGATTATAGACTAAAATATGACATTTTGTTGTACTGTATATGTTAAATTCTCAGCATGCGGCCTAATAGGGTCTTGGTTAAATGAAATGCGGCCTTCCAATGAAAAAAGGTTCCCCACCCCTGGTCTAGAGTCTAGACCATACAAAGATCAGCAACCGAGCAGCAGCTCATATCGTTGCTGCTACGGCAAAAAGTTTAGGATATGATGTAGAGTCACTATCTATCAATAAAGATTCTATTCGCACTAAAAGGATGAAAATTAGAAAAGAAACTTCAGCTAATATTATTGAACACTTTGCTCCAGAAATCCCCCTAGTACTTCACTTGGATGGGAAAATGCTACCTGATATCACAGGAAAAAAGTCTGTCGGTCGTTTGCCTATGGTAGTGACTGGTAAAGATATCGGCACGCTTTTTGCAGTCCCTGAACTTACTTCCGAAAGTGCAAAAGCAATTGCAAAGGCTGTTGTTGAAACTGTAAAAGAATGAAATTTAACCAACCAGATCAAAGCTATGTCGTTTGATACCACGGCAAGTAATACAGGAAAGAGAGGTGCCTGCATCCTGATTGAACAAATGTTGGACAAATATCTTCTGCACCTAGCCTGTCGTCATCATATCCATGAGATTATAGTTGGAAATGTATTTGGAGTCCTTTTTGGTCCCTCATCAGGACCTGATATTGCTTTATTTAAGCAATTACAGCTAGAATGGAGTAACATTGATAATAAGCTTGAACCAGTGATTGGTGATAAAGAAGTGACCTTAAACATATCTGAATGGAAGGAAATAATTGAATTCTGTAAAACTAACCTAGAAGAACGTCAACCAACGTAATTTGTTCTCTAAAGATTTATCTCCTCCGTTCAGTGGCGGTTCCTCATATGGGCAATATGGGCAGCCGCACAGGGCGGCATTTGTGGAGGGGCGGCATGAGCGCCTGCAAAAAAAATAAAAATAAAAATAAGAATAAATAAATAAAGAAATAAATAAAAATAGTTTATTTATGGCAGTTGTGCAATTTAATTTGTATTTTTCCTGTTCATAGTATCATAATTACATTCTCTTAAGTGAGTTATTCTATTTACGTGATGAAGGATTTGTAAAATTCAGAAATTTGAGTCTGTTTTGGTTCTGAAGTTCCAACAATTAGTCCAATAAAAAGTTATTTTGTGAAAGAGTTATGTCTGTCCTTTATTTTGGGGGGATTCGAATGTGTGTGTGTTGGCGAACAGGGGGGGGGGCGCTGAAGGTGAGGTTCGCCCAGGGCGTCATGTAAGCTAGGACCGCCACTGCCTCCGTTCACAGGTTCGTCTAACATCAAGAGAAATATCATCTTTAAGAAGATTCAATTTACCGTATACTGGGGCGTATAAGTCGGTATTTTAAGCTTAAAATTATGCCCCTAAAGTAGGGAGTCGACTTATAGGCCCAGTCTAAAAATTTAACCTTCCACTTTCCATTTTAGCTCATATTTAAAGACAGGTCTAGCTGTCATAGGTCCTCAGTCCTGCATTAGCTCTGCATTAGTCCTGCATTAGCTCCGTGGTTGCTTCGTGCTAAAGTTAAATAATCAAAACCATAACAAAGGTTTCAAAATGATTTTGGCTTTTTATCTTTGTTGCCTGTTTTCGAGAAACTTTTCTTTATCTTGTTATACGTGTGACAATTACTGCAAAGAACAAATTTTTTCTTCCTTGTGCCAACCTACAAATGATGCATGCATCACGTCCGACATAAATGGAACAGTCATTAGTGAAAGATGTGGCCAGATGAAGGAATGTCAAACCGAATCTGATAATTTTTTAAACATAATATCAGACTGGTTCCATAAACTAACAGATTTTAATGAAATGTTCGACGATAATTCAAACGACGTGACTTTGCACTGTTGCTCTTCTGATAACTGTAATAGAAAACTTCTTGGTGAAAGTAAAACAAACTTCACGGAGGTTTCTAGAGTTGTAGATTTCGTAATTACTGCTGAAAGTACTACACTTTTGGCACAGGAGGGAGATGTAACAAACATTCCAACTGAAAAGGACTCTAGACGGATAAAAAAGGAAATAGATATGTCTGATTACAGCACTCCAAAATATAGAAGAACGAACTTTATGGAGAAGAACTTCACGAAGAATAATGAAATCTATACTCAGTCTAATCCTAAGACTGAACAAACGATGACTCAAATTGCAGAAGCAACTAGTAAAATTTTCCCTGAAACGTATAACATGGAAATAGCAACTGTATCTTCCAATCACGAAGTTACTCCAACTATCATTCATCAGCCAGACTCTGTACTGAACGGACGCATTTCCTGAGCTCTCTGATATTGCATATACTTTTGCATATTGTTAAGAATTTTACATTTGGAAAGTTTTGAATTTTATATACTTCCGTTTATATTCACATTGGTATAGTTAAGTAATTGAATATTAGTGGTTTTTAGCGATTTAGAAGTTTTCATAGCGTGCCGGCTTAATTTAACTTAAACTTGTGACGGTTATAAATTAATTTTTAACTGCGCGATGCCGTCGCAGAAAGCGTCGTGTGTTAGGTGTTGGGTAAACCGGTGGTATTCCGAATTTAAAGATTATAACGGCGGTCCTATGGCGATTACCGAGAGATCAGTTTGTTTCTTTTGCGAGTTAACGGAGGAAATAGTTGACATAAAACGCAATGTACGCGAGGTAACGGAAAGACTTGCAACGCTTGATGAGGGCAGGGGTAGGGCTACGGTTGACGAAAGCCGAACCAATACTAACGTTGAAGACGTTAGTAATTTGAAGGGAGAGGTGCGTAATCTAGTTTCTAGTTTATGTAGCTTGTCGGGAAGGTTGGATAGAGTTGAGGGAGGGGTTAAGGTTGGTCCGAGATTAGTAGATGGGGAGGGATTTAGAGAAGTTAAGGGTGGAGCTAGGCCGCGTACGTTAGGTGATAGGAATACCCCTCCTATCGAGGTTCGAACCTTCTCGCCCATCTGGAAAGGGACGTGAATGAGGGGGGAACTATTTTAATTGGGGACTCTTTAGTGCGCCATATGAACACAGAGTTCGTTAAACGGCATCCAACCAAGAGGAGGAGGGTCTGTCTACCAGGGGCCAGGGTTGACAGAGTTAGAGACGAGGTGGACAGGATTGACGTTGCCTCCCGTCACTCGATGTTGGTGACGATGGTAGGGGGCAACGACTCGTATAGGCCCGATACGAGAGTGCCTGACCTTTTGGAGAGATATAGGGGGTTAATTAGGTCCCTAAAGGCGAGGTCAGATAGGTGTTTAGTTTTAGGTATTACCCATAGGCACGGTTTGGGTCTTAGAATTACGTCTAAAACAATATTTTTCAATAATAAATTAGAAGAGATTTGTGCTGAGGAAAATGTACCCTTCGTAAAGCTGTGGTCAGAATTCAGTGATCCTAGCCTTTTTATAAAAAATGGGTTGCATTTTAATGAAATAGGAAATGCTAGGCTAGGTAGGTTAATCGATGAGAACGTTCGAAAGCTGTATAAGTCGAAGCCTTCTTTAAACGTTGTGGGTCCGGGAAACGCGGGCCGGACGTGAAAAATAGTTTAAAACGCCGGCCCGTGGTAAAAAATAACTTAAACGTCTTTTATTGTAACACGCGTAGTATTAGAACTAAATTAAACGAATTTAAGGCGATAATTTATTCCGGGAACTACGATATAGTTGCTATCACTGAAACGTGGTTAAATACCGTGACTCGGGACTTGTTGGGGGAACTTGATATACCGAGTTTTAAACTCTTTACTAATGATAGGTTACATAGGTTTGGTGGCGGCGTTTTGCTGTACATTCGTAATTCCCTTAGGGCTATCGAGGTTAAGATAGATTTTCCGGCAGCAATTAATGCGATATGCGTTGAAGTTAGGGCGCGTAGTATTAGTTTTAATGTTGTTGTTGTTCATAGACCTCCCGTTCAACCCCTCGATACCGATACTAGATTTTACGCACTTCTTGATAACTTTATTCACAATCGGAATAGTATAATTGTCGGAGACTTTAATTGCCCTAATGTTAATTACGAGACTTTTACTGGTAATGAGGAGGGTTTGAGGTTGATTGAGTTCATGGAGGATAATTTTTTACGACAGATGGTTACCGAACCAACGCGCGGTGAAAGTATTTTAGATTTGGTGATGACGAACAGCGAAAATATAGTCGAAGGTTTAGAAGTAGGCGAGAGTTTAGGATGTAGTGATCATCAAATTCTTAGGTTTAAGTTATCGATAGAAAACACTAAGGATAGTAACGTAATAGAAGTCCCTGATTTTCGTAGGGCTAATTTTGATAGTTTTGCGGATAGGATGGGAGTAGTGGACTGGGATAACTTATTTATGGGTAATGACACAAATTTGCATTGGGAGGCGTTTAAAGAAAGTTTTATGAATATTGAAAGGGAGTTTATTCCTCGTAGGCCCAAGCGCGCTAGAAATCATGGAAGGCCCAAATGGGGGACTAGGGAAATAGGCGAGTTCATAAACGAGCATAACAGAGCGTATTGAGTTAATAAACGCAATGGCACGGCAGCTAACTTTAATAGATATATCGAGCTTAGACGTCAGGTTAAAAGATCAGTTAGGAATACTAAGCGTAATTTAGAGATACTTATACGAGAATAATCGTAAGCCGATAAAAGATAACAGGCCCTCTAGTGGATGTTAACGGCGCTTTGGCTTCTGACGCTCAGGCGATGGCGGGTATTTTCAATAACTTTTTTGCGACAGTTTTTACAGTAGAAGACGTAAATAATGTCCCCGACGTGGACGATATCGTTCCATTTAGTAGCGAGACTATTTTGGATGAAATAACTGTTTACGAGGGTGAGATTGCGCATTATATCGATAGGCTAAATGTTAGCAAGGCTCCAGGCCCTGACGCTTTTTATCCCAGACATTTGAAAGATTTGAAAGACGTTATTGTAGGCCCCTTAACGAAGATTTTTAATCAGTCACTCGAACCGGGGATTATTCTTGAAGACTTCAAATTAGCTAACGTTACGCCTACTTTTAAAAAAGGCGACCGCACACTAGCTAGCAATTATAGGCCCATTAGCTTAACTTCAATTGTGGGTAAACTTTTGGAATCCGTAGTTAGGGATCGTATCATCGATCACTTAGAAAGTAGAGATTTGATTAATAGTAGTCAGCATGGGTTTCGACGCCATAGATCTTGTTTAACTAATTTGTTAGAATTTTATAACGAAATAGTGCGCGAATACGACAGGCATAGAGCGGCTGACGTTATTTATTTAGATTTTAAAAAGGCGTTCGATACAGTTCCGCATAGAAGATTAATTGCGAAGGTTAAAGCGCACGGTATACGCGGTCAGGTAGCTAACTGGTTAGAGGAATGGCTTCGTACTAGGAGACAGAGGGTCGTTGTTAATGGTAGTGAATCGGGGTGGTTGGATGTAGGTAGCGGTGTCCCACAGGGTTCAGTGTTAGGCCCATTGCTATTCGTAATCTACATTAACGACATAGATGTAGGATTGACTAGTAACGTGTCAAAATTCGCGGACGATACTAAAATAGGCGGAAGGGTTGTTTACCATGACGATAGAAATAGGCTCCAAGACGATGTAAATAGGATTATGGAGTGGACGGTTAAGTAGCAGATGCAATTTAACGTAGACAAATGTAAAGTTTTGCATATAGATTCTCGTAACAATAATTACACGTACACGATGGATGTTAGAGAGTTAGCGAGCGTTGACGAGGAAGTAGATTTAGGCGTACGCGTATCTAAGGATTTAAAGGTTAGGAAACAGTGCCTGGAGTCTTGCGCAAAAGCTAATAGGATGTTAGGCTTCATAGCGCGTAATTTCGAATTTAAATCGAAGGATATTATATTGCCCCTTTACAAGTCCCTAGTCAGGCCACATTTAGAATATGCCTCGTTCAGTTTTGGTGCCCGTATTTGTGTGAGGATATTGATAGGTTAGAAAGGGTTCAGCGTCGTGCCACGAAAATAATTCCGTCATTGCGCAACAAGCCTTATGAAGATAGAATTAAAGTGTTAGACTTGCATTTACTCGAAACTAGGAGATTAAGGGGGACTTATTGAAGTTTTCAAAATCGTTAATAACAGTGATGTAGGTCTCGAGATCGGTCTCGGTCTCGAGACCGATCTCGAGACCCAATTTGCAGATCTCGATCTCGATCTCGGTCTCTGCTATTTAGATCTCGGTCTCGATCTCGGTCTCGACAGACGCGGTCTCGGTTTTTCTCCCCGAGACCTTTCGAGACCTCTCGAGACCGTAATGAAAAATACATGTTATTGGCATGCTCATGATGGTGGCTTGGTTGAACAGACACAATTCAGAATGTTTCTGAAAGTTTGTAAAAGTAAGGGACTCTAGGTATTCACTAATCAGTCACCCTGTTTTGAGTTGCCACGTTTGTCTTGCAGGGGGGGGGGCTGGATTTTTTTAGGTTAGCGCTACAAAAAAATTTGCCTCCCCCGCCCTCGTCAGATTAATTTTATTGAAAATGGAAACACTAAATAGAGAATTATATATAGAGAATTATTATACAGCAGCGATGACGAAATAAAACAGTCAAACCAAAGTTCCGTGATTAATGGCAAAATATCAAAGCTATCGGTCCAAGCAGAAGAACGTTGAAACTGGGAAGATTTTGAACCGCAGGGAACAGTTGCGGCGGTACCTCTTAGAGATCGATGAATCTCATATTTTAGACAACTGCTCTCCAATAAAGTTTTGGCACCAGAAAAGGGATAAATTCCCATCACTGGCCAATATTGCCATGACTGTTTTAACAGTGCCTGCCTCTAGTGCTCCAATTGAGCGTGTATTTAGCCATGGAGGCATAATAATGAGGCCCCACAGAAGTCGAACTTCAGCAGATCTTCTGAGCATGCTGATGTTCCTTAAGTGTAATGAGCACCTATCATGCTTTAAATAAATGCACAAGTCAAACTGGGTAGTGGGTACATTCATTAAACCTTCTGTAACAGATATAAAAGTAATAAATAAATAAAAAGTACGTATATATATATATATATATATAATATATTCATTTGTTAATTTATAGGCTACACTTTTTGCATTCAACACACTACATCTGAGAAAGTAGTTATTAGTTTATTAATATACTTAACATAGTCTAATTTCCATAGTAGTGTAAAACAAATTGAAAGGGCATGAGCTTGGTCTCGATCTCGATCTCGGTCTCGAATTTTAAGGGTCTCGATCTCGGAAGATAGATCTCGATCTCGGACCTTTGATCTCGGTCTCGATCTTGGTCTCACAGGATCAGGTCTCGGTCTCGGTCTCAGTCTCGGACTTGGTGGTCTCGACTACATCACTGGTTAATAACATCGATAACGTAAATTTTGACAAACTGTTCACTTTCGATAATAGCAATACTCGTAATAACGGATTTAAGTTGCGTGGCAGACGTTTCATTACTAATATCGCTAAAAACTTCTTTACGTTTAAATTAATTGATAAATGGAATAATCTTTCCGCGTCAGTCGTTCACTCTACCAGCGTTAATATGTTTAAGAACCGTTTAGATAGCATTTTAAAAATATTAACGTTGTTTAAAATAAAAACAATTAGTAACAGGAGCTCTGGGGGTGGTGGTCGAGGATGAGTCTGTTGACGATTAATGCCAGCTTGTGACATGCCAGCGTGTGATGCCAGCAATAAAATTAAAAAAAAAAAGTTAGACTAACATGAACGTAGATGTAGCTCGTAGAGTAAACTAACCCACTTTTTGTTTAACTTTACGTATTTTTTTTCTTATCCTCTCCTTACTTGCATGTCTGTAACTCTCTTTACTTGCATGTTTGTAGTTTGCATGGTATGACTGTGAGTTAAGACTGTGTTTGCATGGTTTGTAAGCGTTCTTATTTTACTTCTTTTCATCTTTCACCCCTTTTCTATTCTCTCTGACTATTTTGCTGACTTGTCGGCAGTGGCCGGCGGATGATGATGGTGAGTCTTTTTTTCTCTTTTTCTGAATGAATGTTAACCCATGAGTGATGGTGTTGCTACTTATTTAACCCCTTATTTTCTTCTCTTAACCCCCTACTCTTTCCTTTCTCTCGGGCTAACCTTAGAGTAGATCTTAGGGTCTTTGTTAGCCTCAGCTTCTGTAGATCTGAATTGGATCCATATAACGAAGCACTTGCAAATGTATCTCAGGATGTATGTAATGAACTTATGATGTCAGATGATGATTATGATGATGATGATCATGAAGATTTGATAACTAATTTTTACAAGATTTTTGCAGAGTTTTACTTTTTTATGTTGGCAAGTTGGTGGTCGACTTAAACACCCAGAATAGGTTAAAATCTAAATCTGAAATTGAAAGTTAGGGGAGCGACTAATCTGGGCCGCAGACTTATACGCCCCAATATACGGTATTCACTACAAAGATTTATGTAAAGGCATGGTTCCAATGTCCCCAAGCAACTTTAGCTCCTGCAAATGACTTTGAGCTCCTTCAGCAATTAAAAACTTACCCAGACACTGTCGTCTCCAAATCTGCAGGCAAGGCATTCGGTAATCGTTTGTGGTATTTAAGTGAACGTCCGATTGGTCTCTCTTTCTTTGATGATCGTGTACCTTTAGAAATGAAGAGATTGATGGTCGCAGCCCTAAAAAATGAAGGAGATAAATGCCCTCCAAATAGAATTTGTCCAAAGATTGCTGAAGGAAAATTTCTGTCATCATTTGTCACAGCAAACTCTCAACAACTGTTCTCAATTTTAGGGTTGGAAGATGACTTTCTAACTTCTGTAGATCCAGCTCAATGGGAACAGATTCCAGATTATCAAAACGCTCCCAAGATTCTTAAAAGTATGAAGGTTGTCAATGATATAGCAGAAAGGGGAGTAGCATTGACAAAGGACTTTAACACCTCTGTAACGAGAAATGAGGAACGCACACAGTTTTTGCTTCAGGTCGCTGAGGAACATCGTAAAACATTCCCAGATGCAAGAAAGAAAACATTAGATGAAGGTCTCCAAAGTTCAACCACGCGATAATGAGTTGTTAGCACCAACGAAACCCCCTCCATTGAGAGGATAAAACTCACCCTTATGGGTGAGGGGGACCTGGAGCTGAACTCAAAAAAGACTGTAAGCTAAAATCTTGTGGACTCTTGCGGCACCTCTAAAACATTTCCGATTTGTATACAAATCTGTATTCTGAGTTTTTTAGGGAATAAGAACAATATTATATTATGGGTTCCGAACTAAACTTTTTGAAGATTTTTTATACAACCACCCTAATAAATATATATATATATATATATATATATATATATATATATATATATATACACATTCAACTGCAAACAACACGCAGTATAAATAACGTAAAGAACGACGCTTGTATAGGAGATATTCCGCGCAAGACGAGAGAGAGAGAACGGAACAAATGAAAAAATGAGGTAACCACCTGGGAATCGAACCCGGGATCTTCCGATTGCCGGTCAGACGCGATACCATTACACCATGGACCTCACTCTTCCAAACGTTATTTATACTGCGTGTTCTTTGCAGTTGAATGTATATAATGTTACGGCATGCGGGAGGTGCCCCCTTGGGGCATTGGTTTCTGCGAGTATGTAGAAGAATTACGGCATTTGGAAGAGTGAGGTCCATGGTGTAATGGTATCGCGTCTGACCGGCAATCGGAAGATCCCGGGTTCGATTCCAGGTGGTTACCTCATTTTTTCATTTGTTCCGTTCTCTCTCTCTCGTCTTGCGCGGAATATCTCCTATACAAGCGTCGTTCTTTACGTTATTTATACTGCGTGTTCTTTGCAGTTGAATGTATATAATGTTACGGCATGCGGGAGGTGCCCCCTTGGGGCATTGGTTTCTGCGAGTATGTAGAAGAATTACGGCATTTGGAAGAGTGAGGTCCATGGTGTAATGGTATCGCGTCTGACCGGCAATCGGAAGATCCCGGGTTCGATTCCCAGGTGGTTACCTCATTTTTTCATTTGTTCCGTTCTCTCTCTCTCGTCTTGCGCGGAATGTCTCCTATACAAGCGTCGTTCTTTACGATATATATATAATATATATATATATATATAGGGTGTCCCAAAAAAACTATATACTCTTTATAGCATCATATATTTTATAATTTTAAAAAACCCAAACAATATATTGTTATAGCAATTGCCAATGAAAGGTAAATTAGTAATATATATATATATATAATATATATATATATATATATATATAGGGTGTCCCCAAAAAAACTATATACTCTTTATAGCATCATATATTTTATAATTTTAAAAAACCCAAACAATATATCGTTATAGCAATTGCCAATGAAAGGTAAATTAGTAATCTAAGTGATCAAAATGTTATAGCGAGTTGTTTGCATATAAAATTTAATTAACTACGCCAAGTGCTCAAAATGTTCTCCGACGGCATGAATGCACTTTTGAATGCGTCGACTAACTGATTCGCAGACATGGACTAATGTGGATGCTGTGATGGTCCCGCACTTTTCCCTAATTGCATCCTTAAGGTGTTCGAGTGTTGCAGGTCTTGTACCATAAACTGCATCCTTCAGGTAGCCCCACAAATAAAAATCAAGTGGAGTCAAGTCCGGTGAACGTGGAGGATACTCAACGCTTGCTCTTCGTCCTATCCAACGGTTAGGCAACGTTTCATCGAGGTACCTTCTGACATCACAATGATAATGAGGGGGGGCAATTGCTATAACAATATATTTTATTTTTTTTTAAATTATAAAATATATGATGCTATAAAGAGTATATAGTTTTTTTTGGGACACCCTGTATATATATATATATATATATAATATATATATATATATATATATATATATATAGGGTGAACCAAATGTAGGTGGACAGTAAATGATAACGTTTATTTTGAGAATACATATTTAATTTTTTTGTATACTATAATACAAAATAAAATTTAAATAAATTTAGTTATAATATTTAATATAATATAACACAAACACCATAGTTATAATGAACACCATAGTTATAATATAATATAACACAAACCGTATTCAACCTACTGTCCACCTACTTTTGGTTCACCGTGTATATAGTGGTGGACCGGATGTCAGTTTTTCAACATCTGCGGATGCGGAGTTTTAATTAGAATATTCGCGGATGCGGATGCGGATATTTAGTTAATCTATCAATATAATATAGAATTATGAATATATGACATAATTTTTCAAATTTTGTGATATTACTATTATGGCAGGCAATGCATAAGAATTAAAATTAATGTTAATGTTTTCATTATGATAAAAATAATAACTTTCTCAAGAGTTTCAGCCACAGAAAATTCAATGAAACAAGTTTCATTCAATTTTCTGTGTTACCAGCTATTTATATTTTCAGGTTTATATATTTGTTTGTTCATTAATAATTAACACTTTACATGAAATGTGCATGACTTGGCCTTATAAGCTACTTTATAAGCTAATTTAATCGTAAATTGCATAATTTATTAGAGGTAATATACGCATAACATCCGCAGTCAGAAGTGCGGAGGCGGATGTTAAAAATGATGCGGATGCGGATATCCGGTCCACCACTAATATATATAGATATACATACACACCTACTTCTTGTCCTCGGTACTCGCATGAAAAAAACCATGAAAGGCAGAAACGCAACAATTTCAAAGATTTGAGTTCACAAAAAAATATAGCGCCCAAATACCATGGAAACCAGTGTCGGCGTTTTGCTGGAAACCATTTATTTGGAAGAGTGTTTGAAGACAGAATGAATGCACCCACTGCTGTTGCGCATTTTGTTCTTACAGAAATGAAATGTATTGCTCCCTTAAACAGGCTTCCAAATAAGTGGTTTTCTGCAAAACGCCTAGATTGGTTTTCATGGTAACTGCTCTTTTTTTTTGGTGTGTGTGTGTGTGTGTGTGTGTGTGTGTGTGAACTTAAATTTTTTAAATTGCTGCGTCTCTTTCTTTCGTCGTCTTTTGCGCGTGTCCCGAAAACAGAAGTTATGCAACCGGATATATATATGATACACACAGACATATATATATATATATTGTATATAGTCAAGTATCTGCTATATCCCGATCTAAATATAACTCTATACATATTTAGCGTTTTTAATATAAAAAATCAAATTGGGTATATATTCTCTCTCTCTCTCTCTCTCTATGAATTGAACTTTCAATTTAATCGTAGAGCTCCGCGCATATAAGGACTGAATGAATGAGTTTAAAAGTATATATATATATATATATATATTATTCCAACCATTATGTGCGTACATAGCGGAATTTTATGTACGTGAAGTTATATACTTCCACAAAAGCTTTCGTACTTTGTATGCAAACATGTGCTGATGTGTATATATATATATATATATATATATATATATATATATATATATATATATATGTGTGTGTGTGTGTGTGTGTGTGTGTATATAATAGATATGTGGGATCAATTTCACAATTAAACACGTGAAATGAATGAATGATGCAAATCCACAAGGAAAAGGAAAAATGATTCCAAGGCCTTTCGTGTATTCAGAAGTACACCTGACGAGGTGTACTTCTGAATACACGAAAGGACTTGGAATCATTTTTCTTTTTGCTTGTGGTTTGCATCATATATATACATATATATATATATATATATATTTTAGTGGCGTGCGGTGGGTGTGTCCACAAGGTAAGCTGTAGCTGCAAATATATATATATATATATATTATATATGAAAATTATTTCACGAAAGTGACACGTGAAAAATATTTATGATGAATAAAACCACGAAGGGAAAAGAAACACAAAGTGGTGCTCAAGCGCTTTCGTCTAATGACATCTTCAGGAACATCCTGAGGATGTCATTAGACGAAAGCGCTTGAGCACCACTTTGTGTTTTTTTCCCTTCGTGGTTTTATTCATTATATATATATATATATATATATATATATATATATATATTATACAAGCATCATAACTTTATATTAGTTTTCGATTACTGTAGTAATATACTGACTTTTTGTAATTTGACTTTTAACTGGGTAGGCGGCGCATCCCGCTTACCCTGACTGCACGCCACTGAGATATATATATATATATATATATATATATATATATATATAATATACGCGATGGTAAGATAATCTTTGAGAAAAATATCAGAGATAATTCGATTTTCTTTTTTTTATGTAATTCATTTGTTTAAAATTGAGGAAAAGTTGTTTTTAATAGATTTTTGTTGTAACATTTATGTATATTCGTTGATTTTGGTGGAAAAAATTATGGTAAAATATTATCGTTATAAATTAGAAATTACCTCAACTGCTGTTGTTGGGTTACAATCATGAAACATTATTATTCGTTTATATTTATATGAATCTAGTTTATTATTACTACTACTCCTGCTTCTACTACTATGCTTTTAGCGCATGCGCAGACTACATTTTTTTTTATATAATTTATAATACGCAGTGTCACTTTGGTGTTTGAAACGTATTTTATAGTTTGTGATATCGATATTGATAAAAATAAAATGAAAGATTTTGGCTACTCTGAACTTAAGTCTAAAGCTATGTTGAGCCTCAATGTCTTAGCCTATGCTGAGCCTAATTCTTACATAAGGCAAGGCAGGTCGGATGGAGGTCGGCCCTGCAAGACGCCAGAGTCCTATAGACTCCCGGCTACGAATATACTCATTTAGACTTTACTAATGTCGTCTTAGATTTGTAAATCGCGAGTGAAAATCGCATTATAGATACATTTATATAGTTTTTTATTTAGTATTTCTTTACCGGAAGCCGGTATTATTAACCGGTAAAAAATCTATGCGCGAAATAAAAAGTAAAATTGGAAGTTAGAAGCTCTTTCAGAATGGAATCTGAGACCGGAGTCAGGTGAGAGCTTTGAAACGCACGAATAAAGGACTGCCCATCCCTGTGTGCTGCTGGCGGCGAGGCACCTGTTTTCTTAAGCGTCCGTTTGTCTCTTTCTACCTGGATTTCGGGTCTTCCGGTTCCATATAAGCG
>JAJOZX010004621.1:265000-287500 GCA_023014485.1 Bathynomus jamesi
GTAATGATTCCCCTGCTAAAAACACTGATTATACCAAAACTTGAATACTGCTCAGTTTTGACGTCCCCATATAAAAAGGAAGAAACTAATAAACTAGAAGAAACGCAAAGGCATTTCACAGCCAAGATTGATGGCTGCAAAGAACTCAACTACTGGGAAAGACTACGTAAACTAAATCTGTACTCACTGGAAAGAAGAAGAGAGAGGTACATCATAATCTACATATGGAAAATGATCGAAAAACTGGTACCAAACGTAAAACTAAACCCAATTACCATTCAAACAACACTGGAAAATAGGAAAGGCAGAATGTGTAGTGTTCCCAAATTAAAGGCACGACAAGGGACCTCCTCAACCCTGAAGGAAAATAGCTTGGTTGTCAGGGGCCCAAGACTTTTCAACCAGCTTCCTAAGGACCTCAGAAACGTAACGGGGGTCAAAGTTGAAGTCTTCAAGAAAAGACTGGATGCCTGGCTCAGGACAGTACCAGATGAGCCGGGCGTGCCTGGCTATGTACGGTGGAGAGCGCAAGAAAGCAACTCGCTCCTCCACCAGGCCAGACCTAGAGGCGGGGCCACCAGCTTGACCTCCGTGTGAAGAGAGACCAACGCACGAAACAACATAAGGTTCATAAGGTATAGTTCGAATAAGTAATGATAAATGACAAATACTATAGTTTTTTCTTTTTCATGATGGAAAGCCCAACGTGGGCACCGGGTTACTCGCAAAGAGGCCCCAAAATATAGCCCACGTTGGGCTTTCCATCATGAAAAAGAAAAAACTATAGTATTTGTCATTTATCATTATTTATTCGAACTATAGTGGATGTAATTTGCCAGAAGAGTTCCTTGTTCCATGCACGGTCTGTGTTTAACATACAAGTTTCTCAGGGGACCATTTTGAGTTTGTGTATATTAAACGGACGTTTTATGTGCCTTGAAAAGTGGACACTCCATGTCCCGGTTTAGGTTTAAGTTTTGTTTTTTGGCTAAAAATACAATAGTTACCCCTTTTTCTTTGATGTATTCAATCCGACGTGAATGCAACGAGTTTCTTGCGTACATTGAGGTTCTGAATGTAGTAGGCTAGGTGTAAGCTGTAAACCCTAGATCCTGTCCCAAACCTGGATCCTATCTGCTTTGCAGATAGCTGGTGAGGGAAGCTATTATACAGTATATATATGAAAAACTAATAAGATTGTTTTAACAGGTATACTTCCTCGAATTATCGAACGCAGCGATTTCTACAGCAAAACGACCTCTACTGTATTAACAATAACCTAAAGTCTCTGCCAACAGGAAGGAGTGCATTTTGCGAATTTTTGGAACAGTTTCTACGGCAGGAGGGACTTGTTCCTCGGAGATGGACTTCATCTTAATGACGTTGGAGCTGCGCGTTTCGGAAGACTATTTCATAATACTGTCTCTTCTTTTCAGGCTGCCGTAACTCGAACGGTCCCGGCGTAATTTCCTCAAATTTCCCTTGCGCGCGCGAAATTATCGCAGTTACAAACAATTTGAAGGTTCTATCCCTAAATGCTCATAGCCTACGAAATAAAATAAACGAATCTTTTTTCTTTAATTGCTTGTAAAGACTATGATTTAATTGCGATAAATGAATCGTGGCTTAGCACTGAAATACGTGACTTTGTCGGGGAGTATCAAATTAGAGGTTATAGACTTTTTGTTAAAAACAGAATAGGTAGGCGAGGAGGAGGTGTTATGTTATATATCAAAGATAATATTGCGAACATTATAGAATTAAAGCACACAATTCCAGAACCGACAGATTCGACTATAGCAGAACTTAAATTGAACGATTTCAAACTTGTTGTTGCCGTTATATATAGGCCCCCTAATCAAACAGCTGATACGGATGAAGCTTTATATCGTGAACTAAAGAGAATAATAGGTAGTGAGCAGGCCTTAGTTATGGGTGACTTTATTTGCGCCAACGTGAATTACGATACAGTGCAGGGAGACGCGGAAGGAAATCGTTTAGTTAATTTTCTCGAGGATAGCTTTCTTATTCAAAAGGTTGGGGAACCTGCGAGGCTGGACAGTATTTTAGATTTAGTAATAACTACGGACAGAGCATTTTTTTTAAGCTTTTCCCACTGGGCGACAAAGGCAGATCGGGAAGTGAGGAGGCGGGGATTAAGGCAGGGGTGTGCTGCCAATTTTTTAACAACCGGTTCTGATACAGATAGGGCTGTAAATCGGCGACCGCCAATGGCACGAGTCATTATGCTAGGGGGTCTGGGGTGAGCAGTAGCTCCCCCAGCGGGGTCCGGGGCGGAGCCCCGGAAGCCAACGCATTTTAGCTTTTCCAAACAGCATTTTGTAACATTTTGGCAGAAATTATTTAGCATATTCTTTATACTCCCTAATGACATAATTATCTAAAAATAAACTAATTTTTCATCAAAAATAAATAAATATTGAAACGACCACTGCTTGTGATACTACCTATATTTTTCTATAAAATCCTGAAAAAATGAAAAAAAATCTAGATATAAATAAATTTCTACTGATTGTTAAATATTTGTTAAAAACAAACAAACGGTTCAGTGATCCAATCAAAATTTAACAACCGGTTCGGGCGAACTGGACCGAACCGGTCCCAGTACACCCCTGGATTAAGGATACTATGGATCCGGATGTTCCCTAATCAGGCCACCATCCCCGTGTGGTTTGAAATAACACTAGCATTATCTATATATAAATATTCAATGTAAATTTCATATTTACATTTAGGATAAACAGTTCTAATTGTGGCATATGTGCATGTATTATACAGGGTGTACATAAAGTCAGGATCTATTTTTGTGAAGCACTTGGAAATTATATGGAATTCAATCATAAAATGATAAAGTGGTAACATTTATTAAATAATTAAGAGTAGGATTCGACGTGACGCCCATCAGTATCCCTGCACAGCTCAAATCGTTCCGCAGCATTTCTAAACACATTCTGGAGCATTTGCGGGGTTATGTTATCTACAGCAGTTCGTATACGTGTACGTAAGTTTTCAAGACTCGTAATCTTCGTCTGATAGACGTGCGATTTGATAAAGCCCCATGCAAAGAAATCTAAAGGGGTTAAATCTGGTGATCTCGCTGGCCAAGGTCTGTTGCTTCCGCGTCCGATCCAGCGATTTGGAAAACGTCCATTTAGATAATCCTGAACAATTTTGACATAGTGACAAGGAGCACCATCATGTTGATAAGTGTTGAGCTGTGCAGGGATACTGATGGGCGTCACGTCGAATCCTACTCTTAATTATTTAATAAATGTTACCACTTTATCATTTTATGATTGAATTCCATATAATTTCCAAGTGCTTCACAAAAATAGATCCTGACTTTATGTACACCTTGTATATATTTATATAGCTTCCAAGACAATGCTCCCAAGACAATTCTATTTTTACAAATTTTGAAAATTCCTTGTCGCCCAGTACTCTAAAATTTCATTTACTGGACATCCATGTCGCCCACTCACTAGGTTAAAAAAATGCTCTGACTAAGGATGATAGGCTAATCACGGATCTTCAAGTAATACAACCGTTAAGTAAAAGCGATCACAATATGGTAGAGTTTGTCCTCTCAGTAAGTCACTCGAAACCAGCTAACTCGACTAAAATTCCTAACTTCCAACGCGCAGACTTTTGTAAATTTCGAAATGAATTGACACACGTCAATTGGGAAAACGTAATGGGGATCTCCAAAACAAAAATAATGTGAGAATCATTTGAAACAGTATTTAGGACTATAAATGAGGAATGTGTACCGCACAATATTAAGAGTGCGAAAGTAAACAACAAGCCCTTGTGGTTTACTTCTAGAGTAGGGGATATTATAAAGAGTAGAGATAGGGTTTATAGGCTACATAAGTGCGATAAAGACAATTTGTGGTTACGAAACAACTACCTATCTCTAAGGCGTGAAGCAAAAATTGTAATAAAAAAGTCGAAGCGCGATTTTGAAATCTCCATAGCTCGTGATGGCGAAGAAAACCCCAAGCGATTTTTTTAATACGTCACCAATAAGAATCCAGTAAAGAGTGTCTTGGGGCCGTTGAAAAATTTTGAGGAGAGCTAGTTTTTGAAAACAAGCAAATGGTTACCCTGCTAAACGAATTTTTTTACGTCAGTTTTTACAATAGAAGATGTAACGAATATCCCTACAGTCATTGACATAATACCTTTTGATAATGGTAATACTTTAGATAATATTGTGGTTAGTGAAAGGGAGGTAATGCACTAAAATTGGTAAAATGAAAATGCGTAAATCACCGGGGCCGGATTCCATATATCACATACAACTAAAAGAATTAAAAGAAAGCATTGTTGTGCCGCTAACAAAGATTTTTAATGCGTCTATTTCTGAGGGGTGGGTGCGTACCAGATAATTTCAAGTTAGCAAATGTAACACCTATCTTTAAGAAAGGCGATAAAGGTGCGGCGGGAAATTATAGGCCAATCAGTTTAACGTCTGTTTTAGGTAAGCTACTGGAATCAATAATTAGGGAAAGTATAGTCGAACACTTAGAATTGCATAACTTGATTAGAAATACGCAGCACGGTTTAAGGCGAAACAAATCTTGCTTAACTAATCTTTTAGAATTTTTTCAAATCGTGCTTGAAGTTTACGATAGTCACCGGTCGTTTGATGTAGTGTGTTTAGATTTTCAAAAAGCGTTTGACACCGTACCGCACAAAAGACTCATTGAAAAAACTAAGGCTCATGGAATCAGGGGTGTAGTAATAAATTGGATAGAAGAGTGGTTGCGAGGTAGGAAACAGGGTGGTCGTTGATGGAGCGGAGTCGTGTTGGGCTAATGTAGCGAGCGGCGTTCCTCAGGGTTCTTTATTGGGCCCCTTGCTTTTTCTTATATATATATATTAACGATTTAGATGTCGGCCCAGTCAGTACAGTTTCAAAGTTTGCGGACGACTCGAAGTTGGGTGGCAGGGCGATTAATGACGAAGATAGAGGTAAAATCGAGGAAGATCTGAATAAAATCGTACGTTGGTCAGTCACATGGCAAATGAGATTTAACGTCGATAAGTGCGAAATTTTACATATAGGTTCGCGTAACGGTAATTTTATGTACAGTATAGTATGTCAGGGAAGGAGTTGGCAAGCGTGGAGCAGGAAAACGATTTAGGAGTTACAGTCACTAGTAGCATGGTCGAAAAAGGTTAGAGTACAACTGCAGTGTAATATTGATCAAATAAGTGCCAATGCCCCCCATCACCCCTTGTTGTAAGGTGCCAACCCCCTCCCACCAGGGTACCAAAAAAAGGGGGGAATCTCCCCAGCTGCAACAAGCTGGGGGAGTCCACCTAACCTAAGAGAGAGAGGGAGAGAGAGAAGAGACTTTGGGGGAGAAGTTGGGACGGCCTCACCCCGAAAGGGGTTTCCCTGGCTTAGGAAGGTAAGAAAGGAAGAGAGAGAGAGAGAGAATCCTACGTCTGCGAGACACAGACGCATAATGTGAGCTCAGGGTAACATCACTTGGCTTAGAACACGAAATCCGCCAGTTGGCTTAGAAGGCTTAATCTGGATTAGAAGGCGTAAATGGCAGATATATATATATATATATATATATATATATATATATATATATATTAATATATATATATACGGAGTGTCAGGAAATGATTGCCCCCCCCCTGTAGAGCAAAAACTAGAAGAGATAGATAAAAACCGGCAAGACCACTTGAAAGAGCGTTAAAATCTGAATAAAAACCATTATATTCTATTCCTGTGATTTTAATTCTTACCATTTTTTTCCCCACAGAAACCATGGCATCATCTATTTTGAACGATTCAGAGAAAAAGCGAGTTCTTGACCGCATTCGAGCTGTCACATTTCGTGAAGCAAAGGAAGCTGGTGCAACTTTCATAACTCGACACTGGGTGGCTGAGAGATTAAAAAGATCAGAAGACTTTGTCAAAAGGAATTGGAATAAGAATCCTGAAGATTGTGAAACAGAATTTCGAGGAGGAAGACAGGAGAAATTATCTCAAGAATCGAAAGACATTGTGCTTGCTGCATCACGGCGCCGAAAGAAGAGCTGCTCTGAGGTAGCGAAAGAGATACTTATCCGTCGTGGTAAGATAGTCAATCGGCAACTTGTGCATCAATTTCGAGTTCGCCAAGGCTTGAGTGCTTGGCATGAAATAGCTAAGCCACGGAAGAGTGATCTTAATATTGAAGATCGGCTATGGTTTTGTGATTATCTTGAGGAATGGATGGAAGACGATTTCCTTCACTTGGTTGTCAGCGATGAATTCTTCATTTATGTCTCCAGAAAACCAAATTTTCAGAATGATCGGGTTTGGGCAACAACTCCTGATGAAGTCCCAGACGACCAGAATTATCGAGAAATAGTAAAAAATCCAGCATGTGTGGGTGTTTTCATTATGTTCTCTATTCGGAAGCTCATCTGGGTTATCAAACCAAGAGGAACCAGTTGGGATGGGCCTTATTTTCGAAATGTAATTTAGCCCAACATGTAATTCCGTTTTTGAAAGACCCCGAGTGTGTTTTGGATGTTGAACAGGCAACCTTTCTTCACGACAAAGCCCCCTGTATGAAAGCACTTGCGACTCAACAACTGCTTAAGGACAATAACATTGATTTTTTCGGAAATAATGAATGGCCTGGCAATTCTCCCGATCTTAATGTCTGTGAACATGTCGGATCCATCATGAAGGATCGGGTGGAGTCCTTAATGCTGGAACAACCCATTCAGAATCGGTATTCAACAGAAATTATGACTGCAAAGATCAACGAAGTCCTTGAAGAAATGAGTCATGATACCGATCTCTTTGAGACACTTCTGGGATCATACCCCCGTCGATTAATGGCCGTCAGAGCTGCAAATGGGGGCAACACCCGATATTAAAACAAGTGTTTTTTATTCAAAATTAAACGCTCTTTCGCGTGGTTTTGTATGTTTTTTTCTATTCCTTTCAGTTTCTTCTGTACAGGGGGGGGGGGGGCAATCATTTCCTGACACCCTTTATATATATATATATATATATATTAACGTTTCAGCTGTCAGTTGCGCTATTTATTTAATTAATGGAGATATTCTTGACAGTCGGCTTAGAAGGCTTAACCAGCCATTTGGTATAGTGTATTCATATATATATTTATGGAAGGTGCATTGTTTATATCTATTCCCATCTCCCAAGTTATTCCTTCATATCGTTTATATATATATATATATATATATATATATATATATACACACACACACACACAAAACCAAAAGAATTAAATAAAACCACTACATCATGTTGTTTATTTAGAAGAGTTAAGGGAAATAATTCATGAAATATATAGGAAATAATATACATTCAAAAATAATATACAGCAAAAATACGCACATTAAACGATTATATATATATATATATATATACATTCTTAAATAATAATATTACGTAGTACAGGAGAAATCTATATACATATTCAATATATGTATGAGCAAATACACAATTACGAAGGTAATTCAATAATTATCCGCACTTTTTATTTTCTCAATTTTATTTTCACATCTGATAGATTATAAACACATCACTTCTCAACATAGTCTCCCTGTTTCTCAATACACTTAGTCCAGCGATCTACAAGCTTCCTAATGCCATCACAAAAGAATGTTTTTGGCTGTGTGCGTAGCCAGTCATGCACCGCCTCCTTCAGGTCATCATTGCCTTGGAATCGCTGACCTCTCAAAACGCCTTTTAGTGGTCCAAACAGGTAAAAATCCGAAGGTGCCAGGTCTGGACTGTAGGCTGGATGGTCGAGAACTTCAAATTTAAGTTCTTGAAAGCATTTTCTAGTCTGTGCAGCGGTATTAGGGCGCGCATTGTCGTGTAACAAAATAACACCTTCCGACACTCTCCCTCTCCGTTTTGTGCGAATTGCTTGCTTTAACTCATTCCGAGTTAAGTTATGCTCACACTGTTTTGTGATACACGAGGCCCTATCCTTGAACATTATCTAGAGCGTGGAGCTACAGTAACAAGTGCATCGTATTCTGACATGCTTCGGAACGATGCATCGGTATGATGCAGTATGACATAATACCGCTTGTCATACCACTCATCAACAAGACTCACTACCCATACCCGTTGCTTCTCTTCTGCACGTGTTGTTTCTTTCACTTCACGGTATATGTACGCTTTTATACAGTTTAGCCCTACAACGTAGTCCATTACATCGTTTGTGCCGCGAAATCCTACAATGCTCTCGCCAGAATATCCATAGAGTATTTGAACCTCTTACCCCTCACGCTTCGCACGGTTCACTGTAGCCTTAAAAGTCTCAAAGGAGGGAGGGCTAGGGAGTCTCTCAGTATTCACCACATCTTCTGACTTTACCGAACGTCGAGCACGCAATATCAAAGGTAACCATCACTATTTTTCGTCTACGTGAGATTTCTTCAAATGCACGACTGAGATCCAGGGCTTGCAGCGGTCAACTAAGCACGCAGGGGTAGAGATATGCCCAGGTAGTAGCAGGAGTCACGTGACCTTTGATCGGTCCTACAGTGGGCGGAGCTTAGGACTTTTTTCTTGTACACACACACACACACACACACACACACACACAAAGGAGAAAATGAAGCCCTAATTTAAACATGATTTATTTAATAAACATATTCAAATATACGTAATAAATAAAATAAACATATCGTTACCAAATACATATATATATATATATATAGCAATACATTCAAGAGCTATGGTACCCAAGGGTACGGTATCGTAGGTGCCAGGCACCTGGTAACGTTTCCTATAGGTGTTACGGCACACCTTCGTACCCCTAATTTCCTTCACGCCCCCCCAGTTTCTGTGCCCGAAAATTGTGGGTCCCTACAATCAGTTGGGGTGGCTGGTCACCCTCATCTTCTAAGTACACTTGCTCCTTCAGCGAGTCAAAGATAACGACCCGACGTTTCGCCTGGTTAAGCGTGATGCCCTTCACCTTCGCGATATATTTCATCTCTTCCCCCACCTTCACCCGTACCCCATATGTTTTTGGCCCTGTTGATACAAAGGAGTCAGTGTATGCACTATCACCATACTCATCCTTGGTCTCGTCAGTCTACTCTCCGAGTAATTCACCAATAGGCGGCATGTATTTACTCCCCCTCGCTGTGAATATTCCGCTATCTGTGTCAGAGTACAGGACCCTCAGCCCAAGAGAGGGCAGCAGTCCCCAAAGCTTGATGTGTGCGTATGCCGTTGTGAAGCTGGCTACAGGTATGTTTGTAACACGTAAGGTATCTGGTCAATTCGGTGATGTTATACTTTATTATATATGTATTACCTACATTCACGATCTCCATGACCTCTTTATCGGGGACATTGGCATAATCCCACACCTCGTTATAACTTTGCGCCAGATGAACGTTCCCCTTGCCTGTATTCTGTGCAAATTTTCTTCAAAGACTATTTAGGCACAAATTTGCACTAGAGCGCTTGCCAGGGTTCTTAACAATTTGGTCCCGGTCAAGTTGTATGCCTTCACGGACATGGTAGCGCTGAATATACGCCAATTTTTCACCCTCGGTCTGAACCCCTCGCGGATACCCCGATGCTTCTACCTTATCCTTCAAAAAATTATCCACACCTCATATATCTTCAATATTCTGTAGCCATGGCGAACGGCTAGGAACAGCTCAGGGCTTGTATATACACCTCTGATCTTCCGCTGGTTGGTTGTGGATTACAGGACCCATTGTTCTCCTCTGCGCACTTCACACACAGGGGAAACACTAGCTTGTGATCTATAACGACGGGTAAGATCGGCATCCATAAATCGCGAGGGGGAAGCACGTCTACGAAAGAAAGTCTGAAATAGTTCTTGTTCAAATTTGCTGAGAACTTTTCGATGGTGAGCATGGCTAGACCCACTAGTTTTTCAGGTTCTCCTACGAGGTACGGTTGTTCTTCATCACGTAGGGATATAAAGAGCAGAAATCGTAGTAATGGAGTTTCACGCCCTCCGTAGACGGAAAGTATAGCTTGAATGGGTTTGTACGCCCTCCGAACAAGCTATCACCGCATTTGAGAGGGCAAACACCATTGAGCGCTTGATGGTGTTTATTTCTTCGTGGTACTGCCCATCTGTTTCCATCCGCGTATCATACTCATGTTCCCACAAGATCTTGTGAGTGAACTGGGAGCCTATAAGCTGATCGCGGGTGCGGGTCCATGCAAGACTGTCGGCAGGAGATCTACCGTGGATATCTCTTACGATTCCACACTCAGGACGCTGGCATTCATGCCACCAGCAACCGTTAAAGGAGTACACAGTCTTCTCACCAGTGACCCGGTCTTCGCTTAGGCCATCAACCCAAAAAACACGACAATTGACCTTAATGGGTATTTCCCCCGTGTTGCGGGCATGTTTTATGTATACACCGGTCTGCTGTTGTAGGTGTATGAGCCAGTCAATAGCCTTATGCCCGTAACTGCTAGGGTTATTTCTGTGAATGACGGCTAAGATGTCTTTGGGCATGAAATTGTTCTTGAACACAGTAAAGCACAGTGAGGCGATCGTGGTTGCGACTTGCAGCGGGTCGCAGTTGAACCGATCTATGTACATCCTTCTAAAGGCCTGGAAGCATACTCTAAGCACGCGCACATCATTCACGCAATAACGCTCACATTCGTCAGCTATATTGTAAGGATTATCTTCATTAAAGCTGTTGTACCAGCGGTCAAAATCTTCACACTCACTATCACTCATGTTGGCATAGTTAAAGTAATGTTTTGGGGGAGGCAGTCCTACGTAATTTAAAGTGTCGCTAGTGAGGAAAGTCACTCAGCCCGAAAGTGTAAGGGAAATACCCTTTTGAAACTTCGGCGGCTACGTCCATCACCTTGTGTAGCTTGTCTAATTTACAAGGTGTGAACAATAACGTGTCTTTAAACTGAACATTACCTCTTATTTGCATTTGTATAAGTTTGTTTCCCTTTTCAAGGGGTCTCCTGTAAATATCTCCGATGACTCGCGTTCAAACAGTTCCTTATGAAGGAATTGTGTGTCAAATTTTGCCCCTTTATGGGCAAGAATATACACAGTCATTTTTTTTAATTTGTCCGCTAACTTGACAATATAGGACACAAAGAGTTCCACAGGACTGTCGTGGGCGATCGTTTTAAAAACGTTTGTCCGTTTACCACATTTGTGACACTCATCACACTCAGTCGCCATGCACTCATCACAGATAGTCTGACTTACAAGTAGATTTGCGATAACCTCTTTGGTTTCAGCAACCGTATATGTTTCTATAGCGTAGTACAGTTATACAAGGTCTATTTTTAGACTTAGCATACTAAGCTTCACTCCATCCGCCTTATATTTCTCATGGCATGTAGGACAGTGAATTTCATCACATTTATGCTTGAATTTCCCCAATTATCCATCATATGAAACATACCACATTCACAGATCCTCATTTTCCTGCAAGTGCCAATTGATTTATGGAACTCAAAGCATTTATTATTGAAAAACCGCAAACTCAAGACATCCCTTACACAAATCATGATGCCTTCCATATTTTCGACTTTTATCATAAATAGCGTAAAGCGTCCTTATATTACGGATGGGGAGATACGTTGTTCCTGACAATTCTAAAATAAGTAGAGGTCTTGTACAATCTCTCAAACAGCTTTTAAAAACATACACAGTCCTACGACGATAATTCATTCGAAATACAACTATACAAACATTCATTTCCTGCTCTACCCTTCTCAGCTCTTCAGGACCCATATTACACTCAAACTCAAGCTTGCAATCTGAAGACAGTTTACGGGCGGGTACGCTGCACAACCGTAGGCAGCCAGATATTATACGCGATTGTATTTAGCACAGTGAACATATGAGCTAAGACTATTGCTATAAAGCCGCAACCACGCTCGGCGTTTATATGCTTTCTGTAAATAACCGGAGAATTGAAATTAAGCGAATAAGGTGTGGCACTATGACCCGCAACAAGGAATACACGGTCAATATCTACCGTGAAGTTGTCCATATTGAATGCTGTACTACTTTGAGAGACCTGCATTATACGCCCAAGATATATTCTATATCTACAGCGGCCAAGCGTCTGAATGGTATTACTACCCAAAAATCATCTACATTCCCGTCATCTGACCCGAACCCGAAGGACAGCCTCGTCCTGACTTCACGTTCGTCGCGTTTCTGAAGGGCAAACTCCACAATACGTTCAACTACGCGTCGCAGACAGTGTCCAACACCGTTGCTATACAGGGTTCTAGGGTCAACCCTGACTACGTACCGATTTCTTGTCAGGGCTGGGGTGGTGGTGGCGGTACGCACCAGATCGAATGTTATACCTTCCTCTATAGTACGAGAAGCTGCTGCTGTTGTGCAGGATGTGTCCGGACTCGAACAGAAATAAGGGTTTATAACAACCGGTGCACTCCTGGCACGTTTGAAACCTGACGTGGCAGGCTCTTCATCTTGCCTCCGCTTTGAATTTTCGCGTGGTGGTGTTACAGGTGTCGCTGGTGTGGGCTCGTCAGCAGGGGTGGAGTCTGTAACCACAACTACACTGTCATCGGGGTCGTCTGTAATATCGATGATGCAGAGCATTGTTTAACCTAGTGAGTGGGCGACATGAATGTCACCCAGTGAAGAAAATTTGTCGCCCAGTAAATGAAATTTTAGGGTACTGGGCGAAAAGGAATTTTCAAAATTTGTAAAAATAGAATTGTCTTGGGAGCATTGTCTTGGAAGCCATATAAATACATATAATACATGCACACATGCCTAAATGTAAATATGAAATTTACATTGAATATTTATATATAGATAATGCTAGTGTTATTTCAGACCACACGGGGATGGTGGCCTGATTAGAGAACATCCGAATCCATAGTATCCTTAATCTAGGGGTGTGCTGGGACCGGTTCGGTCCGGTTCGCCCGAACCGGTTGTTAAATTTTGATTGGATCACCGAACCGTTTGTTTGTTTTTAACAAATATTTAACAGTCAGTAGAAATTTATTTATAATATCTAAATTTCTTAAAAAAATTTCAGGATTTTATAGAAAAATATAGGTAGTATCACAAGCAGTGGTCGTTTCAATATTTATTTATTTTTTGATGAAAAATTAGTTTATTTTTAGATAATTATGTCATTAGGGAGTATAAAGAATATGTTAAATAATTTCTGCCAAAATGTTACAAAATGCTGTTTGGAAAAGCTAAAATGCGTTTGCTTCAGGGGTTCCGCCCCGGACCCCGCTGGGAAGCTGCCGCTCACCCCAGACCCCCCAGCATAATGACTCGCGCCATTGACGCTCGCCGATTTACAGCCCTATCTCTATTAGTACCGGTTGTTAAGAAATTGGCAGCACACCCCTGCTTTAATCACCCCCCCTTACTTCCCGAGCTGCCTTTGTCGCCCAGTGGGAAAAGCTTAAAAAATGCTCTGCGATGATGGGGACATAATGCTGTACCTTATCGTCATTCACGGTTCTGTGGAAGAAGAGGAAAAACAAGACTAGAATATAAGGAACATCACTTAAATCAGGGGTCACCAACCTGGGCGGTAGCGCCCACTAGTGGGCTCACATTAAAGGTAATTAAACATTTATTTCATTATTTATTTTATCGATTATGTCGATTTATTCTTTTTTATCTAAGGTGGGCGATAAGCTTTTTTAATTTTCAAAAAATCGTAAAAGTGGGCGGTGAACAAAAAAAAGGTTGGTGACCCCTGATTTAAATTTTGATTACATTTTGTAAATGTTCCACTTAGGGGTGTGACGTTTTAGAGATGGATTCTGTAGAAAAATTCAGGTTCTCGAGCCCGTCCACATGTATTATGTCTGATCCTACAGGATGTGGTAAAACTGTGTTTATGCTTAAAATCATTAAAGATAAGGGGGAGATGTTCTCAAAATTTGTGCCTAAAGTGATATGGCGCTATTCGACGTACCAGGCAGTGTTCAACGAGTACCAAGATATTTTGTTCCACAAAGGCGTATATGACGTTAATTCGTTAAAGGGAAATGAATAGACAGTCATTGTAATTAATGATCTCATGTTAGAAATGGATTAAACGTTTGCCGAGACATTTACAGTGTTCTCCCACCATCTTAACATAAGCTTGTTCTTCATCAATCAGAATCTATTTTTCAAAAAGAGATACATGCGCGATATGTCGTTAAATACACAATATCTGATCTTATTCTCGCAACGTAGAGATATGTCACAAATTGGGGTGTTAGCCAATCAAATGTTCCCGACTCAGCGTAAGGAGTTTTTGGAAGTTTATAAAGAAACTACAAGGCAACGTTACGGATATTTGGTTTGTGACCTTCACCCACAAAACACGTTTAGAGTGCTTCTAAGAACGAATATATTCCCAAACGAGCCTGAAACGGTGAATACTCCAGAATGACAAATAGACTAAAGAAATACCGTGAATTAATAAAAATCTATAATCGATTGCCCCAGGCATTGCAGCAGATGTTTGTTAAAAATATCGACTCATACTTTCTAAAAAGCATCTGTAAAATCTGCCTTAATGTTATAAAATGTAATGTACCAATGAAACCCCCTCAGAAGGCTCGCCTACGTCGTTACAAGAACATAATACGTACGCTCGCTCGTAAAAGTCAAACTGTGAGGAAGAAAAAGCGAATTATTGTACAAAGAGGGGGATCATTCCTCCCCATCTTATTTTCAGTTTTGGGACCTTTACTGACTAGATTAATATAATGAAGAAAGTGGTAGTGATTCCGCACGAGGTGTATGCTTCACTCAGAGGCGTACCAATACTTTTTGCCGCTCGGGGCGAAAATGCCAACGCCGCCGCCCCCTGCAACAATTTTCAATTTTAAAAACAATTCCTTTACAAAAATACACTTCTAAACAAAACTTTTATTGGAAGAAAAACTTAAATAAAGCAACTTCAGTTTTAACAATACTACATAATGTACCGTACATAATACACTACATAATTTTAACAATAACTATATAATGTATAATGCCTAGTTAAATTTTCGGACTTTCATAACAGAAAATTCATGAATGATTTTTTCTATGTCCATTGTCTCTGCAACTTCGCGTTCAATTGAAATAATCGCCAAATTGCTCAGTCTAGACTCTAGATTGACTTATAGTTGACCTGAGGTAAGTTTTTATAAGTTTCAGTTTCGAGAAACTTCGTTCGCAACTTGCCACGGACATGCATGTAGTTAGACAGATCCGGAGGGCAATTGTTATACGAGGCAAAGATTCCACTAGATCCCATTTAACGATCCACTGAAGTAGTTTTAACATATCCCAGTTATTTGGATCATCGTCGACGCTTATGCTTTCGAAACTGAGCAAATGTCTGCGCAAACGCTTTATTTCTTCCAGTAGACTTCCTGGATTAATGTCATTTAGATGGAAGAAAAATTATTGACCTTGGTATTAATTTCTTCATCTTTGGACTGATTCAAAGGTACGAAGGAGACAGAAATTCAAAGCGATCATTCATGTTTTTAAGACAAACTGTGCGTTTTTCAATTTCTGCTAATAAACGATCCATGATTTCAAAAAATTCTCTGCGTACATCCTCTTGCACGGTCAATCCAGCATCACGAGCTTGCTCTCCAGGCATTCTTCTCCGTCTCCTGACTCTGCGGTCTATACTGATATCCATTTCATTACAGAACTCTTCGGCGGCATCTGCAGCGTTTGATACTACTGCCTCTCGTTCATTAGTTAAAAACACGGATAAAGAGTTCATTTTTAATGCACACTGATCCAAAGCAAGTCCCTTTCTTTGAAAATATAGCTGAGCATCATTGATTTCTTTCAGCACTGGATCCCAGAAAAATAAGTACACAATGAATATGTATGACATGATGGAGGTCAACAGAGCTTCAGCATCGCCCTTTGTGTCCAGATTTTCGGAGACCCCTTCACTCAGTTCTTCCAAGGCACTAACAACGTGAATCAAGTTCTTCTTAAGACTAGAAACAGCATCATACTTAGCACTCCACCGCGTATCAGAGACTCGCTTGACAGTGATTTTGGAATGTTTTGTTAAGACATCCCAACGATGAGTAGAGGAAGAAAAGTAGACGAAAATTCGTTCAATTGTTCCAAAGAAAGTTACAGCATTAGGACTCAGTCCCGCGGTAACTCCAGCCAAGTTCAGCGAGTGGTTATTGCAAGGAATGAAAACAGCGTGTTTGCTAACATCAAGAATTCTGCGTTGAACTCCAAGATGAATACCTGCCATCGTAGCAGCATTGTCATACCCTTGACCATAACAATTCTGATATCCAGCCCATCCTCACGGAGCTTAGTGACAATGAGATCAGTAACTGCCTCAGCAGTCTTCCCCTCTAATTTAATAAAATCAACGAAGGATTCCTTCACCTCTACATTACCATCTTTAATCGACACATAGCGAATTATCTGAGACATCTGATCAATATGCGATATATCTGGTGTACTATCGAAAATTATTGGAAAGTACTTTGCACTAGACACATTATCAATTATACATTTTCGAACATTACAGCCGATTAGTGTGATGAACTCATTTTGAATGTTAGGTGACAAATACGTAGTGGATATCTTGTCAGTCATTCGTATTTTTGTAAGATGTTCCCTAATTACTGGGTCATATTTGCCCATTAGTTTTATTAACTCCAAAAAGTTTCCAGAATTGCCAGCTAGCCCAGCTTCTTCATTTAAGTTCTCTCGGTGCCCTCGGAATGCAAGATCTTGTTTTGCCAAGAACATGATGCAGTCATAAATTCGTCTCAGTATTTCTTTCCACTTAGCAGTAGCATGTTTTATTTGCAACTGATGTGCATTATCTATTGTAGCATTCAACTGAAGGCGCATAGACAACTCTTTCCATTGTTCAAAGCATCGGGTATGATATGGACTGTTTTCATGTTCAGGTACTCTTGGATTCAGTTTCCTCCAGGCAAAAAATCCTTCTTCTTTTCCATATGCACTGGAGATGTTGTTGAAGAGACGACAGCAAAAGCAATGCAAGCTACATTTTGAAGGTGAGAAGTTTTGCCATGACCTTTCAATTTTTTCGCCATTTTCCAAAGTTTTGAAATACCAAACTTTTGACATTGACCTATTGTTTGAATCAGCTGGAAAGGGTCCATTCATGTTTTTCAAATGTGATGGCCCACATTTAATGAGTTCCATTCTCAAATTGTCCGTCATTGGAACGGGCCAGTTGCCAGAATCGTTAAACAGACTCTGTGGGTGATGGGTGGGTGGGTGACTTTGTGATGTGGATGAGGGTTGATCCTGATTATTTGGGGGTTCACTTGAAGTTGCCGCTTGAACATCTATCCCTAAAGATATATCACATTGCGGTTGATCTTGCTTCCCAGAAGGCATTGAAGGTGTGTCTGAGAATCCCATTAACTGATGAAATCGCTTAGCAGCACGCTTGCCTTCCTCCTCTTTTTTTTCGCGAAGATTCTTGTATGCAGCACCACTCAGTCTCTGTCGTTTGCTCATGTTTGCTAATTCAGTAGAGTATCTGCAAAATAAAACAACCATTAATTATTAACATCATCAAAGCTCAAAGAATGCAAAGCCTAACCCAAATAATATAGGGAAAGTCTGAAAAATAGGGCTGGCAACCTTTCCGATGTGAAAATTTAACGCAACTATTTGTGGAAATAGTGGCATTGAGGTGGCATATATAGCATTTAATGATGATTTTTCATCAAAACCATGGATATTTTGTACACAAATAACGCGCGACAATGATGAGATATAATTTTTTGGAGGGTTGCATTTTAAAACATAAAAACCCAAAATTTTGCATACTGCGCCCGCCTGACAGTAATTTGCCGCCCCTCAGGAAGTGCCGCTCGGGGCGGTCGCCCCTCTCGCCCCTCCCTTGATACGCCACTGGCTTCACTGCAAAGTTCAAAGAGTCCAGACACGGTTCTAGAACCCCGTAAAAGCAGGCTTAAAAGAATGGAAAGCAAATTGTTAGACCTATTAAAACAGTGAAAAGTCAGCTGATGAGAAAAGGATCTTATACCAACAGGCTCTGCAGAAATTTCTTCATGAGTACGAAGATTATAAGAATCCGACAGAGCTCCCTGTGGTTATTAGGCACAGTACGGGGGACGATGGACATGGCGACATAGGATCTGTGCCCGACGATACAGCTGACCAACCAAAAATTAAGGGATTAGCCACACAACATATCGAGCATGTATTAAAAAGCACCCTCCCACATACATTGAGGAGTAAAGGCTTAAGTCTTTATAATCTATTGAATGAGGATCCAGCCATACAATGGACCGATACAGGCGAGATCATTGTGGAAGGATCAAAGGTACAGGGATCGAATATCGGAGACATTGTCCATGATCTGGTGAGAAAGTAGGATAGGCCATCACCATCAGGATGGAAGCATATTAAAGCAAGACTACAACAAATAAATGTCCCTAAAACGTTGATAGGAAATCTGAACAGGTTAAAAGACGGAACATGCAACGCATGTGACACAATTGAGGACGCCGTCACCCCCGGCGGTAACACCTTTGAAGAGGAGAAAGAAAAGGTTAAACAACGGTCAACCCTACCCACGTGCCTCTAAACTACGCAAATGGCTAACGTATTAACTAAACGCTATTATGACATTTCTAACCCATCCTCTTACGGCGGCGTAGATAGACTGTACATAAGTGTTTACGGAGTAGGGAAAAAAGATGTTGAAAGATTTTTGAGGGAGCAGGACGCTTATACGCTTCATAAGCCTGTGAGAAAAAGGTTTAAAACAGCCAAGATAACGGCTTCCTCGATTGATTCTATTTGGCAAGCAGATTTAACAGACATGCAAAGATATTCTGTGTGTAACGATGGTTACCGCTACATTCTATTCATAATAGACGTATTCTCTAGATATCTGTGGCTAGTTCCTCTGAAAAATAAATCACCTGAAACAGTTGCTAAAGCCACCAAAACGCTAATGTTAAAAGAAAACAGGGTTCCTGGCTATTTTTGACGGATATAGGGAAGGAATTTATAGGCCGTGCTTTTCAGAACATGTTGACAGTTTAATATCAGCTATTACACAACCAATTCTATACATAAGGCTTCTTTAGCTGAAAGAGTTCAGCGCACCATAAAGGAACGCATGCACCGTTATTTTACACAAAAACACATACAGATTTCTAGACATTCTGGAATCATTGGCATCATCCTACAACCGCTCACACCATCGCACGATTGGGACAACACCTAACGAAGTTTTAGAAAGAGGTACGCTCCCGAGAAGAGATGGATCACCAACACCACTACCACACTCGGCGCGCTTCAAAATCAATGATTATGTAAGGCTGTCGCGTTCGGGGAATAAATTCGCAAAGGGTTTTGAGCAAGGATGGACACGCGAGATTTTTAAAGTTAGGGCTATGAGACCTAAAGGTGAGATAATGATGTATTACATTGAAGATTTGAATGGGGAAGAAATCTCAGGAGGCTTTTACCGCGAGGAATTGCAGAAAGTTGCGTTTAATTTAGGAAAAAATGTGTTTAAAATTGAGAAAATTTTAGGAAGCAAAGGTTTAGGAAAGAGAAAAATGTACCTGGTGAAATGGCTAGGGTACCCAGAAAGCTTCAACACCTATATAAAAGCTGATGCAATAATGAAGCTTAAATAGTATGCAACATGGCTCCTAACCATTTCTACGTCACACTCCCGTCCTCCTCGTCCCTGTCTGTACACCCTAACAACACACTAGCCAACTTTGTAACAGAACTTCACGGGCACATTGAATTGGGTCGTGATTCGTATGAGGTGGGGATATGCGAAATTCAGCTGGACACCATCTTTTTAAATATTGAACACAAAGAAACCGTTTTTACGATTCTTAGAGACATTGACGAGTGTGAAAAAGCTGGGGTAGCTATGGATGAAACTATACGTATCGCTCGGACTAAGGTTGCACGGTATTACAGTACAGAAGTAAGACTAGGACCGGGCCAATATGGTTCGGTCGAGGATGTTGTGAGAGGCTTAAACGTAAGTTTAAGAAACTCAAACCTTACGAATGATTTAGTATACGAAATCGTAAACAAAGGAAACCCTGAACATACACTAATCCTAAAATCAAAGACTAACAGACGTATTAAAGACCATGAAAGTTCAAAATTCTAACCAATGGCCGATATAGCGCAGCCTTCCAAAGAGACACATTTCACGAGACACAGCATGACTTGTCCAGATTAATGTATCAATTGAAGATGGAGAAATTGGCTGAAAGGTCCCCAGACATGTGCTATATTTACAGTAATATAGTGGAGCACCAGTTTGTTGGGGATACCCAGGCACGCCTGCTGCGCATTGCTCACATCCCCAACCATAGAGGAAGGAGTTTGAGTATTACATATGACAGACCCCATTATGTGAATGTCGCAACTAATTTAATAACCAATATCTCAATATATATAAGAAAGATTGAGAGTGAAAACTTCCCATTCGGTAACGGGAGCTTAACAGTGAAGCTACACTTTCGACGCACTGAGTTATAATGGATAGAAAGCCTTTCACCGTCTATCGAGGGGTGAGATACCAGCGCGGTAGTGGACTTGGATCCATTTTTTCATCCATACTACGTACGGCTGTTCCTTTGCTGAAGAGGGGTGCCAGATACCTCGGAAGGAAAGCGCTACAATCAGGTCTTAACACTGCAGAAGACATATTGGCCGGGGCTAAACCTAAAGAAGCTCTAAAAAAACATTTAAAGCGTACACGGGACGAAATCATCAAAGATGCAAAGAGAAAAATGCGTGGTGGCGGGAAGAAGAAGAAGAGGGCTGCCCGGAAGAAGGGGTCACGTAGTATTAAACGTAAAAGGCTATCAAAAAAGAAGTGCTGTAAGCGAATGAAACCTATGGTTGACCACTTTTTTGACTGATATAAGCTAAGGACATTGATCTCATGAATCATAGTTTGTTTACCACTTGTCGAGAGAGGAGGCACTATTTCTAACTCGCCATGGCACGCTTCATCCACCCATGTAGTTCACAATGCTGTAAATCGGAGCTGTCCCTTTTTGAGCTGCCTCCAACCCAAGTTTCTATTGAGCACAGTGATTTTATTACAATTAACCCTTTAAACACAATTAGTTCCCCGAGTGCACCTATAGAATTCGTGATACCCAGCTCAGGCCCTTACTTTTTTGATCCAAGCTGTGTGCACATGTACGCTAAGCTACGTATAGCCCATTCTGATGGAACGGTCTGCGATGACAAATATGCTGTATACCCTGAAACAAACTTTCTGCACTCCATATTCAACCAGTGTGACGTATATTTAAATCAGACCAACATATCGGCAGGCACGGGGTACTATCATTTACGCGCCTATCTGGAAAATGTCCTCAACTTTTCCAAAGAAGCGAAGGCTACCTTTTTAAGTGCCGAGGGATATTATCAAACTAAAGATGAAAGTAGTATAAAGGACAAATTTAAAAATTCTAAAAAGAAAATATACGAGTGTTTTGGACGGCTGCACACAGATTTCACTTTCCAGGAGAAGTTGCTTGTCAACGGGGTGGATATGAAAATGAAGCTCACCCGCACGAGTCCTGAGATCTGCTTAAATCTAGATGCTGATCAAGAAGAGGGTGCAAAGCCCGTTGTGGTTCACATTATGGACACATACCTCCGCGTACGGCGAGTGAAATTAAGTTCACCAAAACAACTAGAAATTGAGAAAAATTTACTAAACGCTACAGTGAAATATCCTATTAACAGAGTACAAATCAAACTATATACGGTTCCTGCAGGGTTGGCATCGAAGCAGATAGAAAACATTGCCCTGGGAAATCTTCCTAAAAGGATATTAATCGGTATGCAGGACCATGCTTCGGTGAATAGAAAATATAAAGAGTGCCTTTAAATTCGAGAATTTCGGACTTAAAAATATAACTCTATACGTTAATGGCACTGCTTTGGGTGGAACAATGGGCACGGACTATTCATCAGACGCTGTGTTACCTCTTTGTGCCAGAGCCTATAGTAATCTGACCCATATTGCAGGTGATTGTGATGAGCTTGGTAATGGGGTAACGCAGGAAGAATTCATTGATCAATTTAACCTTTATCCGTTTGACATTACACCTGACTTATCTGCTAGCGTAAATACCCATTTAACCCCACAGCAGAGCGGAAACATCTCAGTGCGGCTGGAATTCGCCAAGCCTATAGACGCGCCTATTAGTGTACTAGTATATCTCGAATCGCAAGCCCTAATAGAAGTAGGTAGATTTAGGAGCGTTATCACTGACTTTTAAAATGGATGCTAATACACTTCAGAAAGTAATGAATAGTGAACGAGTCACACGTTCCAAATTTATCGGCGTGTTTGCGAAGAATGAAACATTGAGTTTGCCAAGTACGCGAGAATGCGGTAGTCTTATTGTGAACACAGATGTCA
>JAJOZX010004621.1:292500-297500 GCA_023014485.1 Bathynomus jamesi
ATTATTGACACGATAGAAAGTTCGTTTTGCCTTGTTGAGACAAGATTCCATAAACGCAGATGGATAACACAGATCACTTCCAATACCGTTGATTTTTCCAATTCGGCATCGATGTATTCCGGACTAGCGATCCTAAGGGCGCGGAGAAACATTGATGAAAAAATGGCGTTTATGGAATCTTGTCTCAACAAGGCAAAACGAACTTTCTATCGTGTCAATAATAACACTCGTACTTTGTCAAAAAATATTTTAGTACTTCCATTTTTCCCGGGCTTTTTAGGCATTGCTAATGTACTTAAACTTTTGGATATTAATGTAGTATTTTCATATAACAATATTGTGAAAAATATCATAGTAAAAAATAGCCCTACCAATAATTCAGGCATTATCTATAAAATTGGTTGTAAACAATGTGATTCCTTTTACATAAGTCAGACGGGAAAGGATTTGCACACACGTATAAAACAGCATCAATATTCCGTTAGAACAGGACAGTTGTCCAGTGCCCTTTTTGTCCATTTGTCAGAGTTATCCCACTGTATTGATTGGAATAATGCTTCAGTTTTATTCCACTCTAGCAACATTGTTAATAGAAATATTCTTGAGTCTGCCATTATCCAACTTTCAAATAACTTCAACATAAGCAAAGGTCTTTTTCAACTCGATCCGGTTGTTTTGAATTCCTTCAAAACAGATTTAGATAAGAAGGGTAGAACGCTAAATCTTTGGTAAACTAGTATGCTACTTTATTAACTTTTAATTTTCATTTTATTTTTTATATACATCGAAACTTAACCAAAAAAGGCAGAGTGTTAAAACCCGGGCAGATTTCCAGTATAAATTTGTATTCATTTGATCTTGTGCTAAAAATCGATATTTTTTCCTTACAAATCTGTATGCCTCTCTGATAATCCTTTAATTTTTATTTTTTTATTTTTACTTCTCTGTTTATTGCATATATATATATATATATATATATATATATATGTATGTATATTGTTTATTTTTTTATTTTTTTTTTCTTTCTGTAACCTATATATAGGCTGTAACCCCTTTATGTACTTCAGTGTTCCTGAGGATGTCATTAGACGAAAGCGCTTGAGCACCATTTTGTTTCCTTTCCTTCGTGGTTTTATTCATAAATATTTTTCACGTGTTACTTTCGTGAAATAATTTTCATATATATATATATAAATAATTATTAGTACTTTCAGGTTTGCAATTTGCTGGCAAAAGATACAAGCATATTCCTTTATTTATTAATGAACAAAACTCTCTCTTTCTTTCTTTCTATATATATATATATATATATATATATATATATATATATATATATATATATATATATATATATAAGTACTTTCAGGTTTGCTAAGAATCGGAGTCAAGAGAGGTTTTGATCGAGGTGACTGAAAGAAAGATAAAATTATGGTCAAAAATGGCCTCTGGCAATCAGGTGTGATTCGAGTCGGAGAAACGAATCCTCGTTTGCGTGTGTGTGGTGTGTGTGTGTGTGTGTGTGTGTGTGTGCAGGTGCGTGTGTGCACGAGTTGTTCATTCGTTTATATATACAAACACATCTATCTTCGTAAGTTTCCCACTGTTATTCGATATTTATAATAAAAATAGGAATAAAGTTAATGTTTTAATTCGGTGAAATTCAATTTATATATATATATATATATATTATAAGGTTTGGCAAAATATATGTTTGCCATTTTATCTGATTTTCATTCGCATGATATGTACAGATGCGTGTGCGTGTGTGCACGAGTTGTTCATTCATATACAAACACAGATGGGGTGAGGAGATTGGGGGAATTGTCGAGCGTGCTTTTTGGTTTTAGTTCGGTGAAATTCAATTTATATATATATATATATATATATATATAAACACAGATGGGGGATTGGGGACGAGCATGTGCTTTGGTTTTAATTCGGTGAAACGAGATACTACAACCCTCCATATATATAAAATCATGTTTCTTGTGAATAAATTATAGACACTTTCAGAAATCCTTTCCTCGTGAAAGGAAAAACAACGCTTAATGATTAATTTCTTATATTGAATAATTAATTCTCCTAAAAGGAGAAAATTAATTTGTTTTACATTATTTAGCGTTGTTTGGTTTAAATTAATATACGTTTGGCATTTTTTCCTGATTTTCATTCATGTACAGATGCGTGTGCGTGTGTGCACGAGTTGTTCATTCATATACAAACACAGATGGGGTGAGGAGATTGGGGGGGAATGGACGAGCGTGCTTTTTGGTTTTAATTCGGTGAAATTCCATTTATATATATATATATATATATATATATATATATATATATAAGGGTTGCCAAAATTAAATAGACACGGTTATTATGATTCTTTCTATATATATATATATATTATATATATATATATACAAACACAGATGGGGGATTGGGGACGAGCGTGTGTTTTGGTTAATTTCCACCAATCTTCGTAATGTTTCTTCTCCTTTCGTTTTTCCCACTGTTATTCTGTATTTAAATAGGAATTAAGTGATTTATTAGAGCGTGTGTTTAAATTATTTATTTAATAAACATGAATCTTCCAACAATTAATTCTGTATTGATTAACTACCATCATATAAATATATTGTGGTATTTTATATGGTTTTTGCTATCTGGCAACTGAATACATGGCGCTATCTGGCAACTCAGCCGGAATAGAGGTCTATAAAAGAATGAGAAGCTGATGACGGAGTCATTCAAGCTCGGTTCCCAGCCGAGCAAGGACCTCTGGTCCTATCTCTTTCTGGCCCTTTGGGAAAACCCCCTAGATGCCTCTTAGGTTAGGTAAACGAAAATAGCTTGGGGGAGAACTCCGCCTCCAAGTTGCATGCCTTGCAATCAAAGGCAACTACTCTTTCTCTCTCTCTCTCTCCCCTTCAGGTGTACCCCTCCCCCCTTGGCTCAGCCAACTGGCTGATTAGGAGTCTATAAGACAACGCCTACTCGGCTGAAGTCTTAATATGCAGTTGGCTCCTGCCAGGTGAACACCTCTCCTCCTTTCTCTCCTTTCTCTTGGGGGATAACACCGCCTCCAAGTTTCATGACCCCCCTTGTTGCACCTGCAGCATCCCCCACCCCCCTTTGCAACACCCCACCCCTCTTTGCAACATTGCATCATTACGTAATAAATTGCAACATGCCTGCACTCTCCCCTTTTGCAGCTATACTACTGAAGACAAACCGCCACTTTCCTACACCCGTTGTAGGAGTTTCTAAATTACTCCTTTGGATGTTCGTATGAGTCTCATTGCAGTTTATGTTTGGCTGTTGCCGTGTTCACGGGGCTGGATTAACCATATGGCAAAAGCGGCATATGTCGCCGGCCCCTTGCTTTCGGGGGCCCCGCGCTGCGAATGCATATCGCATATTGCGATTGCGCTGCAGATTATTGACGCTTTCGCCCGAGCTAGTAACCCGTAATCACTGATCTTTATATTGCAATTCATCATTTTTGTCATTTCTTTTTTTGCAGTTTTACGATTTTTAATGGAATTTTCACTTCTTCATTAATGGCCGACCTACATTTTCATTTTTCCTAACCACGACGCCCATGTTCGTAACCGAGGCAAAGGCCCCGGTTACGAATGTGCCGCGGGTCCCGCGCAACTTTAATCCACCCCTGCGTGTTCATGGAGAGTGACTACTTGGCTTCCTAATCCACGTATTGGCTTGTTCACTTCGTGGAGCGAGGGATTATCAGACATTTTCCTACATCTGGTAAAAGGACCGGAGATCAGTTAAAGTTAATTATATTCTTCCGCACATCTCGCATGCTAAAAGTATTAAAAACAAGAAAGTAGGAGTAAGACATTCTGTGCACCAAACTGACAATTAGAAATTCTATGTAGCAATTGTAAGGCTCATACTAAACCTACAAGTGCTGAAATTGCTGAAGTACAATTGCTGAAACTAGGTTGCGCAAAAGACACGTACGTAACCAGGATGCACCACACCATACGAGTGGAATGTAGATGTAAGTAGTTCTGTCGGGCATAAAAAGCTTTTGTCCAAGAAATTAGTATAATACATATAACCAAACCATATTACATTCAGTTGGTTTGTTTCATCTTTCTCAGCTATATAGGTTTCTAAGCTTGAAAAGGAGACTGGATTCAGATTTATGATCCGTAATATATATATATATATATATATATATATATATTATATATGTATGTATGTATGGGATGAATTTCACAATTAAACATATGAAATGAATGAATGATGCAAACCACAAGGAAAAAGAAAAATTATTTCATTTTTCTTTTTCCTTGTGGTTTGCATTATATATATATTAATATATATATATATACTGTGTGGTGTGTATATATATATATATATATATATATATATATATATATATATATATATATATATGATGCCCATCAAGTAATCAAATTGCAATACTAATACCCATTATTACAGGCTATTAAGAGAACATTAGACGTATATAATAATTTAAACAGATACCCAATTTATTAATGGGCACGATAAATAGAGTAAAAAAAATACCCCACAAATCGGAGTGCGACATCGACGATGTTAAATTAAGTTAAATGCCCACAATTAAGGTGCTTAATATACATGCTCGCTCGTCTCGGTAGAGAAAAATGGATTTCAAAATCTACCCTGATACCCTTTATCAGCAATAATAATCATTCTGTATGACTTCGGTTGGTTGGTTGGTTATTCACCTTGCTTTGGGTATACAACATGGGTTTGTAGTTCTCTGTAGCTTATATATATATATATATACACATTATTTCACGAAAGTAACACGTGAATAATATTTATGATGAAAATACGAAGGAAAGTAAAACAAGATATTTAAGAGGAGCATACAATTCACGTGGAAAGCTACCACAGTTTTACCACCTTTACCTTCTTATCTAAATATATTGTGTTTTACTTTCTTTCGTGGTTATTTTCATCATATATATATATATATATATATATATATA
>JAJOZX010004621.1:300000-302500 GCA_023014485.1 Bathynomus jamesi
ATATATATATAAATGGTAGGTATATAAATATTTACCTCTCTCTCTCTCTCTCAAGGCCTTTCGTGTATTCAGAAGTACACCTCCTGATGTTCTTCTGGATACACGAAATAACTTGGAATCATTTTTCTTTTTTTGTGGATTTGCATCATTCATTCATTTCACGTGTTTAATTGTGAAATTCATCGCATATATATATATATATATATATATATATATATATATATATATATATATATATATATATATATATATGTGTGTGTGTGTGTGTGTGTGTGTGTGTGTGATTATCCAATTGCAGTGAAAGAGAGATGAGAATAATAAATCATATATGGAGATTAGGGCTTCTGAAGGTTTCCTGCGGTAAAGATTTTTGTGGTAATCGCGTGGTTAAAGGGTTGGCACTCGCCGCAACCGTCTCTGGCACTTGTGAGGGAAAGCGATTTTAACCCTGATACCATTACACAAATTATAAATTTTAATACATTAATTTCATATTTCGTAATGAGGATTTGAACGACGGTTCAGGATCGAATCGTGGTCAAATCCTCTGCAGCGTCCCGACTCATTTGCTGGATTTGGTGAAGGAGGGAATTGCTTTCCGATCTCCTCCTGCCCTCGTATCAAGCAACGCATGGCTGGTCAGGGACGTTGCATAGGAATCTGTCCAACTGATTCTTAAAGTTATTCAGGTCGGTTTGCTGGAGGTTCCTTACTTCTTTTGGTAGGGCATTAAAAAGCTTTATATATACGAGTACACACACACACACACACACACACACACCTTGGTTTTGCTTCCGTCCGAATTGTTCATTCTGACGAAGGTCGAGCTTGTTGCTCCACCTTAGACCTTTACAAATGATACAGTAACTGCTTTTAATGATACATAACTTCTTTTGGTAGAAGATATGGTGTTCGAAGCTTCGTTTTAAGTGAATTGGGAAAAGAGAAGCTAATATTTCTATTTATAGAAGGTTGCGGGAAGTTTTTTTTGTGCGTGTACTCGCGAGAACAATGTTCATTGTTAGTATTCTGGTGCAATTTCATTGCACCAGAATACTAACCACCAAATAGTCCAGATTTAAGTCCAGTTCACTAATTCATATGTGGACGTTTAGTTGACAACATTTACTGACAAAATATTCAAGATGTCAATCAACTTCGAGAATGCTTTTTAACAGCGTGGAATGAGCTCGATCAAGACACCATTTCCGCGGCAGTTCGCCAGTGGCGCACGAGGCTACAATTGGCCATTGATTATAAAAGAAGACGCATTGAACATTCGTTGCGTTAATGTTTTATTCAATTTGTTTTTGTTCATTGTAAAATTCTTTAATGTTCAGACAAATCTAATTACCCTCCGTGTCAACTTTATTTTTTTAACGATTATTGTTTAATTTGAATTTGTAAAAAGACTATTCATCCGATTTAAATAAACTACCTCTCATTTTAAGAACAATATAAAGAGTTTAAGATGATTTCTAGTTCATTTAGTTACCATTGGAATTGTGGTTTTGTTGGCACGGTGAAAAGGTGGCCACTTTTGGGGGGACACAGTATACATAGATACAGGATGTCCCAGAAGTCCTGCCCCAAATGCTAATATCACGTTGTACATTATGGAGCAGGACTTTTGGGACACCCTATATATATATATATATATATATATATATATATATATATATATATATATATATATATATACACACTCTAACATTCTTAACAGTGTGAGTAGGGATAATCTTAAGATAGATTGCAGCGAAACGACTGTAGGAGGGACAAGGGAAAATACTATGATATCATTTTCTGAAGTAGAGAGGTTAATTAAAGAGTTAAAGACTGGTTCTGCGTCAGGGGTAGATGACTTATCGAATGAGCACTTAAAATATGCCAATGACGTAGTATGTCTGCATATATCATTGCTCCTATCAGCCATGCTGGCTCATAGCTATATCCCTGCAGAGTTCATGAGGGTATATATCTTGCCCCTGGTCAAAAATAAGTACGGAGACATTCTGTCCAGCAATAATTACAGGCCTATTGCTGTCGCTTCCTGCTTCTCGAAGCTACTAGAAAAACTCTTGTTACTCCGATTAAATGATTTCCTATGGACATCTAATCAGTTTGGTTTTAAAAGGTGAACCACAATATTTTATTTGAAAAACTAGAAGACAGGAAGGTTCCTATGTACATATTAAACGTATTGAAATTTTGATATTCCCACCAATCTTTCACCGTTAGGTGGAACAATGTACTATCCGAGTGTTTTGGCTCCTCTTGCGGGTGAGACAAGGCTTCTTGCTCTCCCCTATACTGTTTAATGTGTATATTGACGGATTAATTGCTTCACTTAATGAGGCAACAGTGGGATGTTGTATAGATAACACAAGGGTAAATAACTTAGTTTATGCCGATGATATGGTGTTAATAAGTCCCTCTGTTAAAGGTCTGAATCGGCTACTAAAAGTCTGCGTAGTGTATTCGCAGAAACATGATATTCTTT
>JAJOZX010004621.1:307500-330000 GCA_023014485.1 Bathynomus jamesi
ATCCCGGGTTCGATTCCCAGGTGGTTACCTCATTTTTTCATTTGTTCCGTTCTCTCTCTCTCGTCTTGCGCGGAATATCTCCTATACAAGCGTCGTTTCTTTACGTTATTTATACTGCGTGTTCTTTGCAGTTGAATGTATATAATGTTACGGCATGCGGGAGGTGCCCCCTTGGGGCATTGGTTTCTGCGAGTATGTAGAAGAATTACGGCATTTGGAAGAGTGAGGTCCATGGTGTAATGGTATCGCGTCTGACCGGCAATCGGAAGATCCCGGGTTCGATTCCCAGGTGGTTACCTCATTTTTTCATTTGTTCCGTTCTCTCTCTCTTCTTGCGCGGAATATCTCCTATACAAGCGTCGTTTCTTTACGTTATTTATACTGCGTGTTCTTTGCAGTTGAATGTATATAATGTTACGGCATGCGGGAGGTGCCCCCTTGGGGCATTGGTTTCTGCGAGTATGTAGAAGAATTACGGCATTTGGAATAGTGAGGTCCATGGTGTAATGGTATCGCGTCTGACCGGCAATCGGAAGATCCCGGGTTCGATTCCCAGGTGGTTACCTCATTTTTTCATTTGTTCCGTTCTCTCTCTCTCGTCTTGCGCGGAATATCTCCTATACAAGCGTCGTTTCTTTACGTTATTTATACTGCGTGTTCTTTGCAGTTGAATGTATATAATGTTACGGCATGCGGGAGGTGCCCCTTGGGGCATTGGTTTCTCCGAGTATGTAGAAGAATTACGGCATTTGGAAGAGTGAGGTCCATGGTGTAATGGTATCGCGTCTGACCGGCAATCGGAAGATCCCGGGTTCGATTCCCAGGTGGTTACCTCATTTTTTCATTTGTTCCGTTCTCTCTCTCTCGTCTTGCGCGGAATATCTCCTATACAAGCGTCGTTTCTTTACGTTATTTATACTGCGTGTTCTTTGCAGTTGAATGTATATAATGTTACGGCATGCGGGAGGTGCCCCTTGGGGCATTGGTTTCTGCGAGTATGTAGAAGAATTACGGCATTTGGAAGAGTGAGGTCCATGGTGTAATGGTATCGCGTCTGACCGGCAATCGGAAGATCCCGGGTTCGATTCCCAGGTGGTTACCTCATTTTTTCATTTGTTCCGTTCTCTCTCTCTCGTCTTGCGCGGAATATCTCCTATACAAGCGTCGTTTCTTTACGTTATTTATACTGCGTGTTCTTTGCAGTTGAATGTATATAATGTTACGGCATGCGGGAGGTGCCCCCTTGGGGCATTGGTTTCTGCGAGTATGTAGAAGAATTACGGCATTTGGAAGAGTGAGGTCCATGGTGTAATGGTATCGCGTCTGACCGGCAATCGGAAGATCCCGGGTTCGATTCCCAGGTGGTTACCTCATTTTTTCATTTGTTCCGTTCTCTCTCTCTCGTCTTGCGCGGAATATCTCCTATACAAGCGTCGTTTCTTTACGTTATTTATACTGCGTGTTCTTTGCAGTTGAATGTATATAATGTTACGGCATGCGGGAGGTGCCCCCTTGGGGCATTGGTTTCTGCGAGTATGTAGAAGAATTACGGCATTTGGAAGAGTGAGGTCCATGGTGTAATGGTATCGCGTCTGACCGGCAATCGGAAGATCCCGGGTTCGATTCCCAGGTGGTTACCTCATTTTTCATTTGTTCCGTTCTCGCTCTCTCGTCTTGCGCGGAATATCTCCTATACAAGCGTCGTTTCTTTACGTTATTTATACTGCGTGTTCTTTGCAGTTGAATGTATATAATGTTACGGCATGCGGGAGGTGCCCCCTTGGGGCATTGGTTTCTGCGAGTATGTAGAAGAATTACGGCATTTGGAAGAGTGAGGTCCATGGTGTAATGGTATCGCGTCTGACCGGCAATCGGAAGATCCCGGGTTCGATTCCCAGGTGGTTACCTCATTTTTTCATTTGTTCCGTTCTCTCTCTCTCGTCTTGCGCGGAATATCTCCTATACAAGCGTCGTTTCTTTACGTTATTTATACTGCGTGTTCTTTGCAGTTGAATGTATATAATGTTACGGCATGCGGGAGGTGCCCCCTTGGGGCATTGGTTTCTGCGAGTATGTAGAAGAATTACGGCATTTGGAAGAGTGAGGTCCATGGTGTAATGGTATCGCGTCTGACCGGCAATTGGAAGATCCCGGGTTCGATTCCCAGGTGGTTACCTCATTTTTTCATTTGTTCCGTTCTCTCTCTCTCGTCTTGCGCGGAATATCTCCTATACAAGCGTCGTTTCTTTACGATATATATATATATATATATATATATATATATATAGTGGACCTAGTTTTAGCCGTTTAAGGTGATAATGATTTGATTGTATGCTAATGATTAATTGATGCAATGACTGATTGCTTATTAATGAAAGGCTGGGTTAATAATTTATGATGTAAAGTATCACCAATTGAAAAGTCGCTATTTGAGTAGGCCCATCATACTATTGGAAGTTACAGTAATGGCAGCGAGGGTCACCAGCTTGGATTACACCCAAGCAAATTAATATTAAGGTTATAAAAGACACCTTATAGTTGTATTTTATTTGAAAATAAAGCCGTTATTTATTCACTGTGATATAACAAAGAATTGACAGTAATTAATTGATAGTTTTACGTTATGCTTATGACATAGACTTAGCTAAATAGTTGAAATGTTAATAGCTTAATTGACACGTAATAAGTAATATACTCATTGATGGTGTGTAAATGGCATGCAACATGGAACATTGAATGGGCCTAGTAAATGATATAAAGAATGCACGTGCGTTTGGTACATTGAATGGAATAAGTGGTTATTTGATTAAGTAGGCTAGATGATTGAATGGGCCTAGTAATGACACAGAATAAATGATGCGGCCCCATAATAATGGAAGTTAATGACGTGCATTATTGGATAGGCCTAATGGTAGTTGAGGGAATATACACTGTAAATGAATTAGGCCTGCAGTAAGAGAAATTAAGTTATCACATAAACATATAAATGAACACAATAACACAATGATACGCGGAATTACGGTATTGAAATGGTACTTGAATTGGATAATAGGCCTACTGCGTTCTTTCACGAGAGTCAGTTGGAACGCTTAATTACACTTGGGGTGTAGTCTACCGTTCGGCGGTAGGTTAATGTAGGCTTCACAAGAGTACTTAGAATAGGATGTACTTATCTTACCCGGACGATGTAAACTCTGTTGAAGGCGGGTTGAAGAGGAACCTATTACCGTAGACTCGAGTTGTCGTTGTCCGTTAAGCCTCTCAAGATAATGGAGATGCTTGATGTAGGCTTCGTACGTAGGCCTGAGGTGCTGAATATATATCGAGGAATGTAGAGAAACTTGAAGGCTGACCTTGTAAACCGTAGGCCCGAAGTGATTCTGGTTGGGCTTCGAAGGATTGCTTCTGCAGGCGGTCTGTAGAAGGTCTTACTTGATGATAAATCGTAGGCCTTGAAGGAAGTAGCAGGCCGCGCCTCCGGCGGGAAACCGGAGGGCGGTTGACGTGATGAGATCTGCTCGATGAAGTAGAAAGCGAGTGTCTGTGTGAGTGAGTGAGTGAGAGTGGAAGCTCACTTTTATACGTAGTTCCTGTGACGTAGGACTTCGCGCCAAATCTTAAGACGCCTTGTCCGCGCGTCCTTTTGTTGATAAGGGCTTGCGTTCGCGCCTTTTGGGAAGAAACAGACTCTTTCATTGTTCTGAATCCGTGTCCACGTGTGTCTTCCAAGACTGTTTGATGATAAGAGAGGACCAGGAAAAGGCAAATATGTTGATGGCTTTAACAAATTAATTTATGTTAACACAAGAAATAACAGAGAACACTAGAAAAAATAACTGCTTGGATTTGGTATTCATGAACAACAATAACAACAACCTAATTGATACGTAAAAATAAGCCCAACGATTATATCCGACCACAACATTTTCAAAATATTAACTAAAAAGAAAATGCACACACTAAAGCAGGGGTGCTCAAACTTTTTTGCAGGCGGGCACATTTTTCAAATGCTGGAATGCAGAGGCGGGCACACATAAAAAATATTTTTTAACGACTGCTGCTATCCATACGCCGGTATTTTATATCTCGTTTTTTTGTGTTTTTATGGTATTAAATATACAGGGTGTCCATAAATTATTACCCTGATTAAAGCATGCTATAACTTTTAAATAAACACTCGTATTCAAACACAGTTTTAATCATAAGTAGATAAACATACAAAGTTTTGGTACATAGTTAATGAACTTAATAAGCTTCCACATGTGTACCCCTAGTGGCACGTAAAATGTCTAAACGGTATTCACACTCATGCCACACATTTTCCAACATTTGTGGGTTAACTGTTGCAATTGCATCCGTAATGCGTTCTCGCAATGTCCTGATATCTGGAACAACTGTTGCATAAACCAAATCTTTAACATGACTCCAGAGAAAGAAATCCAGCGGGGTAATGTCTGGTGATCTTGGGGGCCATGGGATTGGCCCGTCCCTGCCAATCCATCGATTTTGAAATGTTGCGTCGAGAGTTTCACGAACAACATGCGCCCAATGAGGGGGTTCCCCATCTTGTTGGAAGATGACAGTTGGCTGCCTGTCCTGCAGCTGGGGAATGGCGTAATTGGTGAGCATATCCAGGTACACAGTTGCGGAAACAGTGTTCTCAGCGAAGAAGAAAGGACCAATTATCTGGTCATGCATTAGTCCACACCAGACATTGATCTTCGGACTGCCCCGAATATGCTCCCTTACGGCACGTGGGTTTTCCGATCCCCAAATACGCACATTGTGTCTATTGACTCTACCACTAAGATGAAACGTAGCCTCGTCTGAAAAGCAGACACGTAACAAGAAGTCATTATCCTCGTCAATGCTGTTCAAAATGTCAATAGCGAATTGTTCACGTTTTGGACGGTCATCAGGCTTCAGTTCTTGAACAATTTGTACCTTGTAGGCGTGTAACTTCGAACGTTTGTGTAACACCTTGTGCACCGTAGACTTCGGTATCTTTAGTTGGCATGAAGCTTGTCTCACCGATTTCCTTGGTGACCGTGTGAAAGCAGTTTGAATGTTTTCCACCGTCCCATCGGAAACTGATGGTCTACCACTGCTCTTTCCCTTTTTCACGTTTCCAGTTTCCAAGAATTTTTTCATCCACAACTTAATTAACTTCACATCAGGTGGATTCTTTCCATACTTTGTTCTGAACCTTCGCTGAACACTGACAGGAGATTTTGTTTCTGCAAGCCACACAACACATTGTGCCTTCTCTGTCACAGACGCCATCTTAACTGAACAGCTACTACAGCGCTCCTAGCGGCGAATGCGATAGACGAAACACACCAGCACAGAAACTCTATGCGTGTACGAGATCACCTGTAAAAAGAAAACGGATGTAAGATTCGTCATTAAAACATGAGAGCATACTGTTTTCAGGGTAAACATTTATGGACACCCTGTAGTGTCTCCAAAATTCTAGGGGGCAAACAAGAGGCTCCATGGCTGCACACGACGAACAGATAAAGTGAGTTAGATGTTAGGTATGATGTTGAGCTTATAGTGAAAATGTGGTTTTAATTGCAATATGCTTTCTATTAACCGGTCTCTAAAACCTTATCTGGGGGCTACTCGCGGGCACAAATGTGCCCGCGTGCACAGGTTTGAATACCCCTGCACTAAAGAAAGGAGCAAAATTGAGATTTTCAACTTAAGCTCCAAGACTATAAAGTGGGAAGAAATCAGATCAAATATGGCTCAAATAGACTGGAAAACAAACTGAATAGATTAGATTAGAATAGAATTGACAGAAAACTGAATAGATGCCTTAGAAGAAATGACGTAGGAAAATATACTCCAAAAATGCGGGAAAAAGGAAAGAGGAACTATTTCGAGAGGCAAAAGCGAGCAATATTTTACAAAAGAAAGAGAGTAGCTACAAAATTAATAAACGTTCTCAGAGAACGTCAGCAAGTTGTTAAAATCCAAGGAATATCATCAGCAGAGTCGGAAGTATGTAGTTCAGTACCACAAGGAGCAGTATTAGTTCTCTTATTCATTACACTGGTCAACACAGAATTTTTAACTAACAAAAAAATACGTGCCTTTACCTAATTTTGATATGCTGATTCCAAAGATGCCGTAAGAAAGTTTCTGACACGAGTCGGTTTCCAGTTACACCCTTGATTAAATTAATAGGTCATTTTCACTGTACAAGAGGAAATCACCTGGCACACGACACTTTCCAACTAAGAAATCTAACTAAACTCTGTCTGTACTGAATATTTCATGATCTTTTTATCATTTATCAATTGTATTTTAAAATGTAATCCACTTTGTACGTATTGTAAAGACTCGTGTTCCATTTTGTGAGGAATAAAAACAATCGTAAGTTTATAGAAAGCTGCTCATATCTGAAAAATTTGTCAGTGTCATAACTAAAAATCTAGACGTGATAGAGAATTTTGAGTATTACCATTGAAATCAACATGTCCAAATTAACTAAGTGAAAACTCTTTTGTGTCAGTTAAAGACAAAATTTTGAAAATTGTTGTACTGACAGACATAAACAACGCAGTAACCAATAATAGTACAGTAACATCCTTAGAAATGCGAATTAAATCCTTACAGACAGACACAAAGAGAAAATAACATGAAATTTAACACTGAAAATTCTCGGCTCTTAAGATTTGGGAAAAATGAGGAGCTAAAACAAATTCAACATTATGCCTCAAATAGGCAGAAAATCCAAAGAAATAAAAGCAAAAGATTTACGAGTTATAATGATCGATGATGCGAAATTTGACACGCAAATCAGAGAGAGATAAACAAGGCAAAAGGCGTTACGGGACAGACACTGAGAACATTTAAAAGAAGGGACAAGGAAGTAATGATTTCTTTGCTGAAAACACTGATGATACCAAAAGTGGAATACTGCTCAGTCTTGACGTCTCAATATAAGAATGAAATCAATAAACGAGGAGAAATCCAAAGAAATTTCACAGCTAAGATCAATGACTGCAAAGAACTCAATTACTGGGAAAGACTACGTACATTAAATCTATATTCGCTGGAGAGAAGGAGAAAGAGGTAACCCATACTATACGTATGGAAAATAATATAGACACTAGTATCTAACCTCAAACTGAACCTCATAACTATCCAAACACCATTGGCAAATAGGAAAGGTAGGATGCGTAGTTTCCAGACTAAATGCCAGACAAGAGACATCCTCACCTCTGAAAGAAAATGTCTTTGCTGTCAGAGGGCCAAGACTGTTTAACAAGCTACCTAAAGACATCAGAAACACCACAGATGTCAAAGTTGAAGTCTTCAGAAAAAAACTAGGCGCCTGGCTCAGGACTGTCCCGGATGAGCAGGTCGTGCCTGCCTCTGTGAGATGGAGAGCTCAGGACAGCAACTCTGTCCTGCATCAAGTCAGGTCTAGAGGTGAGGCCACCAACCTGACCTTCGTGTGAAGAGAAATTGACTGACGGAACATCTGCAAGGTTGCTCTCTCTCTCTCTCTCTCTCTCTCTCTCTCTTCTCTCTCTCTCTCTCTCTCTCTCTCTCGAATATGTAAATAATGTATTTTGTATATTTTAGCGTTAAGTATGATTTCGTTAGAGACTAGTATGGACACTGATATTTTTTATTACAGTTACGGGTTACAGTTAAAGACTGATTACAATTACATCATATAAACATACAAAACAAATTTCAAATGCAATTTGGGGTATAGAATTAGCATGACGCAATCAAGTTATAATATGTGTTGTCCAAAGAAGTTGTGTCGTGTATATATATAATTAACATAAATCATTGTATTTTAAATGTATACTGAAGACCTTGTCCCTGTATATTAACTGTATATAGATAAAAAGCCCAAAATAGCGCTACATACAGGCACTGATTAATTCTAGCGACTGTAAATTACAGACCGTAAGTCAATCATTTAAATTAGTATTTCCTCCACTAATTCCAACAGAGCAGTTATCCAATTTACAGACCGCTCTCAAAAATACTCTTACAGATGCGCATAAGAAGGATAGAAAATACTCACACACACACACATATATATATATTATATATATATATATAGAGTGTATTATTTGTGATAAATTTTTAGTTCAAATTTTCATTTCGAATTTTGTCCATATAAAAATTTGTTTAATTTCATCCGCGGTCGGAAAAATATCTCTCGGAGACGAGGGATATTCCTCATCAGCCTTCAGAATTTCCCCTCGCAACATAATTTTATCTTTGAATACCTTTTAGATAGTATTCTCTCTCTCTCTCTCTCTCTCTCTCTCTCTCTCTATATATATATATATATATATAATATTATATATATATATATATATAGTGGATGGGGGATGGTAGTTTCTTGTTTGGTTCCCCTGAAAAACGCCCCCCTCTTTCTCCAATTCATTGATCGTTTGGACGATGAGTGGGTGTCGAGAGAGAGGGAGAGAGTCTGGTATGCTTAATGAACTCTCTCTCTCTCTCTCTCTCTCTCTCTCTCTTCTCTCTGATCGAAGCATGTAAATTGTCAATGGAAATGCTCCTAAACATTATGAATGAAACTTTCACACACACACACACACACACACACACACACACACACACGTTGGTATTACTGTAATTCTGAGGTAACTTAACCTAACCTAACCTAATTTAGGTATGACTAATGTAGTATTTGAGGTCTTTGAAATGTAAAAATTGCAAAGTACCTCATAACCTCTGCCTGCTAGAACTACTGTATTATATCATACTAAGGGGATAGCGAGATTTATCTTTTCCTTCACTAGTTCTTCATAAGACTGGTTTGCTTTACGAAGTATCATATCATATTTAAGTATCGTAAAACCAAAGCATACACAGTTGCATCTTCGCATAAGGTATCGACTTTTTAAATTTGCATACTAAGAAACCCTAACTTAACCTAACCTAACCTATTTTAACCTAGCCTAACCTCAGTGACATCCGAATCGAGAAATATGTAATTAGTGGCCCGGACGCTGTTGAGGGCTCCAAGGATTTTGATCTGAAGTGTGAAAATAGTGAGGTAACAACATATACTGTATATCATAGCCTAACATAAAGTAATTTAAACTGACCTAACCTGCGCAACTTACCCTAATCAGGCCTAACATAATCTTTTTATACTTTTCAACTTTTCAAATGTTCCGTGCGATGATTCCTCATTTCACGAAGGTCAAGTTTGTCGCCCCTCCGCTCGAGTTGGCCTGGTGAAGTAGGGAGTTGGTTTCTTGTACTCTCCACCTCACATAGCCAGGTACGCCCCGCTCATCGGGGATTGTTCTGAGCCAGACGTCTAATCTTCTTTTGAAGATGTCCACCGCAACACCACTCGTGTTTCTTAGGTCTTTAGGCAGTTGATTAAACAGTTTTGGTCCTCTCACAACAAAACTATTTTCTTTCAGGGTTAAGGATGTTCCCTGTCTAGCCTTTAATTTGAGAACACGACACAGTCTTTCTTTTCTACTTTCCACTGTTGTTTGGGGAGTTACAGGGTTCAGAGTAAGCTTAGAGACTAGTTTCTCCATTATTTTCCAAGTGTATCTCTCTCTCTTCGACTTTCCAGTGAATATAGATTTAATTCACGTAACCTTTCCCAGTAATTTAGTTCTTCGCACCCATTGATCTTGGCTGTGAAGCTTCTCTGAACTTCTTCAAGCTGACTAATGTCTTCTTTTTTATATGGGGATGTTAGGACCGAGCAGGATTCCAACTTGGGTATGATCAGTGTTTTCAATAGAGGAATCACTATATTCCTGTCCCTTCATTTAAAGGTTCTCAGTATCTGCCCAGTTATTCTCTTTACTCCGTTTACTGCTATCTTATTTTATGTGTCAAATTTCGCATGATCAGTCATTACAACTCCTAAATCTTTTGCTTTAGAATTTCTCTGAATTTCCTGTCCATTTGGGGTTCAGTATTCCATGGATTTTAAGTCCTCCCTTTTTCCGTACCGTAACAGTTGGAATTTCTCGGTGTTAAACTTCATATTGTTGTCTTCCAACCACTTGTAGATTCTGTTCATACAACAATAAAAATGTGTCTAGATTATTATATATACATTTTTTAATGCTCCTATACACATAGGTACAGACGTGTATAGACATGTACGGGTATTTACAGACATTTACAGACATCTATATACATGTACAGGCGTTTACAGATATATATGAACATGCACTGACATGAATATATATGTACGGTCATGCGCAAACACACTGGCGTGTACAGATACCAGTATGTACAAGCATCCACAGATCCGTGCATACATGTACAGACATGTCCACATGGATAAAAGTGACATGACGCGCGGGTTTTAAACGTGACAGTTAATGGACATTTTTTCTTTTTGACCATTTTGAATTTTTCAACCATTTTTTTAATTTCTGACAACTCTTCATAGTGGTCTCTTGAGCGTGGGTCGCTTTAGTGGGTCATTTTAAAAAGGGGAGTGGGTTGGGCAGGTTGACAGGGTCACAAGTGTTTATATGTATGTATCAGTGTATAATAATAATTTTAAAATATATCAATAAATAATCTGAAATATCAATGTAAATGAATATATATATATATATATATATATATATATATATATATATATATATATATATATATATATATATTCATTTACATTGATATTTCAGATTATTTATTGATATATTTTTAAATTATTATTATACACTGATACATACATATAAACACTTGTGACCCTGTCAACCTGCCCAACCCACTCCCCTTTTTAAAATGACCCACTAAAGCGACCCACGCTCAAGAGACCACTATGGAGAGTTGTCAGAAATTAAAAATTGGTTGAAAAATTAAAAATGGTCAAAAAGAAAAAATGTCCATTAACTGTCACGTTTAAAACCCGCGCGTCATGGGGTCGAAAGTACTGAGCTCCGTGTCATAGTTCAATGCCTTTGGAGAATGGACCTTATAGAACTTGTCATTCGATATTTCACTGGCACCCTGGCACTCTGACACTACGACACTCTTTACTAATGTGAGGTGACCTTGTTATGACCTCTTTTGTTGACCAAGAATCGTTTCATATAACGCAGAAAAACCGTTATGTAATGGAATAAACACTTAGTCTCTTTCTCAAGCTGTAATTCATTTTCACACACACACCATTTCAGATGGCACTGTAAGTGCCAAAAACTATTTTATATAATGTTATAATTTTAATGATTAACTTCCTGCGAATCAAGAAACTAAAGGGTCCAATCATTCGTTATATATACACCTTTCAACCTTTCAAATGTTCCGCGCGATGATTCCTCATTTCACAAGGGTCAAGCTTGTCGCCCCTCCTCTCGAGTTGGCCTGTTGAAGTAGTGAGTTGGTTTCTTGTACTCTCCACCTCACAGGTACGCCCGGCTCATCGTGGATTGTTCTGAATCCAGGCGTCTGATCTTCTTTTGAAGATGTCCACCGCAACACCACTCGTGTTGCTTAGGTCTTTGGGCAGCTGATTAAACAGTTTTGGTCCTCTCACAACAAAACTATTTTCTTTCAGGGTTAAGGATGTTCCCTGTCTAGCCTTTAATTTGGGAAGACGACACAGTCTTCCTTTTCTACTTTCCACTGTTGTTTGGGGAGTTACAGGGTTCAGAGTAAGCTTAGAGACTAGTTTCTCCATTATTTTCCAAGTGTAAATAATGGTGTATCTCTCTCTCCTCATTCCAGTGAATATAGGTTTAATTCGTGTAACCTTTCCCAGTAGTTTAGTTCTTTGCACCCGTTGATCTTGGCTGTGAAGCTTCTCTGAGTCCCTTCCAGTTGTCTAATGTCTTCTTTTTTTTATATGGGCATGTTAGGACCGAGCAGTATTCCAATTTGGGTATGATCAGGGTTTTCAATAGAGGAAGCATTATATTCCTTTCCCTTCGTTTAAAGGTTCTCAGTATCTCCCAGTTACTCTCTTTGCTCTGTTCACTGCTATCTTATTTTGTGTTTCAAATTTCGCATGATCAGTCATTACAACCCCTAAGTCTTTTGCTTTAGAATTTCTCTGAATTTCCTGTCCATCTGGGGTATAATATTCCATGGATTTTAGGTCCTCTATTTTTTCCGTACCGTAACAGCTGAAATTTCTCAGTGTTAACTTCATATTGTTGTTTTCTGTCCAATTGTAGATTCTGTTCATGTCTGTTTGTAGCGATCCAATATCTTCTGGGTTTCTTATTTTTCTACTGATCTTTGTCTCATCGGCAAAGGATGTTACTGTGCTGTCTCTGGTAACGTCCTCATCTATGTCAGTTAGCATGATTATGAAGAGTAGTGGAGCTAATACTGTTCCTTGTGGTACTGAGCTGAGGACTTCTGATTCTGATGAAGATGCTCCTTGTACTATAACGACTTGCCGCCGCTTACTAAGAAAATTATATATCCATTTCCCTACTTTTCCTGTTATTTCCATATGCCTCAGTTTCTGTATTATGATTCCATGGTCACACTTGTCGAACGCTTTGGCAAAGTCTGTGTATATTATAATACATCATAGTTTTTATTACTTTCCAGTGCATCAATAATGTTGTTGTAGTGTTCCATTGGTTGTGATAGGCATGATCTGCCTGACCGAAACCCATGTTGGATATAATTTAATTTTTCCTGAGTTTCCAAAAGCCATAGATTTTCTATCTAACTATTCTTTCAAATATTTTAGTGAGATGAGATGTAAGCGACAATGGCCTATAGTTTTTGGCTTCTGATCGATCTTCTCCTTTATATATTGGGACTATGCTCGCGCGCTCTTCAGGATGCCCGGTATTTCTCCCGTGTCTGGTGATCGTCTCCATATTCAATATAGGGGCTCAGCGATTGCATTCTTACAGTTTCTGATCAGTGTGGCATTCCATTTGTCTGGTCCTGCAGCTGAGTGTGTTTTTAGTTTCCCTATAGCTTGTGTAATATCATCTGTCGTAAAGTCGAAGTCAGTTATACTTTCCCCTTGTAGTTCTTCTTCAAAGAACGCGTTTCTATCGCATATCAGTTTGTCAGTTTTTGGGATACTGAAAGATGATTCGTACTGAGCTCTTAATATTTCGGATACTTCTTTAGATCATCAGATAAAGCACTGTCTTCGTTTTTTAAAGGTCCAACAGTCGCATGGCTTTTCGACTTCCTTTTTGCAAAATTATTGAAGTACTCTGAGTTAACCTTTATCGTCTCTTTGCGTCGCCTTCTTATTTTTCTGTATGCTTCTCGATTAGTTCCTGTATGATGCAATCGATACTCTGCAGTTTATCATTTAATATTTTTCTGATGTTGTTATCTTTACAGTAATTTAATTTTGCAGTCACTCTTTTTCTCTTTCGGAATAATAACCTCTTTTATCTCTCGAACCTGCTTCTCTTTCCCTTTTGTTGTATTTTTGCTTTTTGGTACATGTCTTTTCACAATTTCCAGCGTCTTCTCCTATAAGGTCGTTAGCATCTCCTCCGTTGTCTTGGCCTCGAAGATGGATTTCCAATCTATTACTTCCAAGCTGGCTGCAACATCTTCCCAGTTTATAGCTTCGGAGTGAAAATTAAAAATTTTGAATTTGCTTCTTTCTGTTGTTCGTGTTCTTTCCTTTCTTGTTGCTTTTATATTGGTTGTTATTTCAATAATGTTGTGATCCGATATTATAGTTGGGGATATTTCTACAAAATCAATTAGGTTGCTGTTGTTTATGAACACCAAATCTAGGTTGTTGCTTTTCTTGTGTTAACATAAATTCATCAGCCAGAGCTAGTAGCATTTTTACCTGCTCCTGGTCTTCCCGTGTGCCCTCCTTGTCCTGGTGTACACATATATTTTTTCCTATCCTTTTATATTTCATGAATGGAAAATTAAAATCACCACAGAGAAAAATATTTGGGGTTGAAGAGCGTAAATCTTTTACCCAGTTTCTTACCTCTGTAATGGAATCAGAGAATTTTGAGGTTGGCGTGTTCTGGGATCTGTACATTACAATTAGCACCATTTTTAATTTTTCAACTTTTGCTGCTACACATTTTACGTAGCTGTTTGAGGTACTTATAGTAATTTCTGCCATATGCCTTTCGCGTGTGTAAATAGCACATCCTCCTTTACGTCTCACTGTTCTGTCGGCTCGGAGGGTGTTATAGTTGTCAATTTGTATTTCTTCTTCATCAATACAGATATATATATATATATATATATATATATATATATATATATATATATATATATATATATATATATATATATATATATATATATATATATATATACCGAGTTGCCCAGGAAAAAGTAAGCTATTGCTTTTATCAACTATTACCTATATTTACTATTGTCAAGATTTGCTTGCTTTTATAACGATTGAAATAAATAACTTGCTTTTATATGTAGCACTTCTGTATGTCTTTATAATATTTGTTTTTAATATACTCTATGTTTGTTGCAGATTTTTCAAAAATATTTAATCACCCATCAAAAATGCCTTCATATAGTCAAGATCTCATATTGATAAAACAATTACGTATTGAGAAACACTGTGGTGCCAGAAAAATTATATCAACGTTTCCAAATAAACCATGGACTCGTTCTGGTGCAGAGAAAAATATTCGTAAAATTGATAGAACTGGATGTGTTGCTAGAACCAAAGGTAGTGGAAGAAAAAGAGAACTTCGCACTGATGAAAATATTGCAATGGTTGAGAAAATGGTTCTAAGTCAGGAAAAAAAGCCTGGAACGCGTATGACACCAAATGAAATTGCAGCAGAAAACGGAATTTCAAGAAGTTCTATACAACGAATTGTTAAAGAAGATCCGCAATTGACAGTGTATAAACGCTATCCAGTGCAGATCTTCAGTGAAGTCAGTAAGATGAACAGAATGGAAGCATGTCAAGCTTTTCTTGAAAGATTTCCCAATGTCAATAGAATCTGGTTTAGTGATAAAAAATCATTTTCAATTCGCTCACCTATCACCACTCAAAACAATCGAGTGTATTCTACAGCAAGAACCAAAAGAGAAGTAACACCGGAAAGACTTTTAATTGAACGGTTCTCTTTTCTAAAAAAACTAATGATCTCCTGCTGTGTCTCAAAACTGGGTAAAAATGATGTTGTTTTTGTTGAAAGCGCCGTTAAAATGAATGCTGTTTATTATTGCAACACTATATTAGAGAAACATCTACTAAAAATTCGCGAAATTTCGGCAAATCGATATACATTTCAGCAAGATGGTGCAACAAGTCATACTGCTCACCTTACAATCGAATATTTAAACAAAGAAGTTCCTGACTACATAAAACCTAAAGATTGTCCTGGCAACAGCCCAGATTTGTCTTCTCTTGTTTATGCAATATGGGATGAACTGAAGAAAAGAGTGTATAGGAATACTAATTTCGCTAACATTGATCACTTAAAAGAAAAGAATGTGGAAGAATGGAATTCGCTACCACAAAATTTCATAAACAAGGCAATTAATAACTGGCGCCATCGTTTGGAGCTTTGCATCCAACAAGGTGGTGGATATTTTGAGTATTTGATGTCATAATATAGACAATAAACAGGAGCATTTATTAACATGTATTATTTGTTTTATATTTCTTTTTATAAAACTGAAATAAAATCTTAAAAGCAATACCTTACTTTTTTTTCTGGGCAACCCGGTATATATATATATATATATATATACACCTTGTTAACCTTGTTGCTGTTCCGTGCGTTGGTCTCTCTTCACACGGAGGTCAAGCTGGTGGCCCCGCCTCTAGGTCTGGCTCGGTGGAGGAGCGAGTTGCTTTCTTGCGCTCTCCACCGTACATAGCCAGGTACACCCGGCTCATCTGGTACCGTCCTCAGCCAGGCATCTAGTCTTCTCTTGAAGACTTCAACTTTGACCCCTGTAACGTTTCTGAGGTCTTTTGGAAGCTGGTTGAAAAGTCTTGGCCCCCTGACAACCAAACTATTTTCCTTCAGTGTTGAGGAGGTCCCTTGTCGGGCCTTTAATTTGGGAACACTACACATTCTGACTTTCCTATTTTCCAGTATTGCTTGAATGGTAATTGGGTTTAGTTTTAGGTTTGGTACCAGTTTTTCGATCATTTTCCATATGTAGATTATGGTGTACCTCTTTCTTCTTCTTTCCAGGGATTACAGATTTAGTTTATGTAGTCTTTCCCAGTAGTTGAGTTCTTTGCAGCCATCAATCTTGGCTGTGAAATGTCTTTGTGTTTCTTCTAGTTTATTAGTTTCTTCCTTTTTATATGGGGACGTCAAAACTGAGCAGTATTCAAGTTTTGGTATAATCATTGTTTTTAGCAGGAGAATCATTACTGTCCTGTCCCTTCTTTTGAACGTTCTTAGTACCTGTCCCGCCACTCTTTTTGTTTTATTTATCGCTATCTGATTTTGTGTTTCGAATTTCGCATCATCTGTCATTATTACCCCCAAATCGATCGCTTTCGTGCTTCTCTGAATTTCCTGTCTATCTGGAGCATAATATGCAGTCTGTTTAAGTTCCTCTTTTCTACCATATCTCAAGAGCTGAAATTTCTCGGTGTTAAATGACATGTTGTCTTCTGATCATTTGTATATTTTGTTCGTGTCCCTCTGCAAGGCCTCCACTTCATTTACATCGCTGATTTTTCTGCTAATCTTTGTATCGTCTGCAAAGGATGTTACAATACTGTTGCTGTTTACTCCGCTGTCTGTCTGTTAGCATGATAATGAACAGGAGTGGGGTCAGTACTGTCCCTTGTGTTACTGAGCTGCGTACTTTCGATTCTGATGATGATATACCTTGAATTTTGACGAACTGTAGACGTTCTCTGAGGAAGTTGTAGATCCATTTTCCCACTTTGCCTGTTATTCCCATATATTTAATTATATGTGCTATTATACCGTGATCACATTTGTCGAAAGCTTTAGCAAAATCTGTGTATACGACATCATAGTTGTCATTGCCTTCCGGTGCATCTAGGATATTGTTGTAGTGTTCGATTAGTTGTGATAGGCAGGGGCGTACCTAAAGTATTTGGCACCCGGGGCGGTGCATGGAACAAGGAACTCTTCTAGGATAATTAAATCCACTATAGTCCGAATAAGTAATGGTAAATGACAAATACAATAGTTTTTCTTTTTCATGATGCTAGCCCGACGTGGGCAACGGGTCACTCGCAAAGAGGTCCCAAAAATATAGCTTCCCTCACCAGCTATCTGCAAAGCAGATAGGATCCAGCTTTGGGACAGGATCTAGGGTTAAAGCAGCCTAGCCCAGCTACGTTTAGAACCTCAACATAAGCAAAAGACTCGCTGCCTTCACGTCAGATTCCCATCTTGAAACGGACATGTTATGTGCCTTGGAAAGTGGACGCTCAATTCTGCCAGTTGAGGTTTAAGTTTTGGTTTTTGGCTTAAAATATAATAGTTACCCCTTTTTCTTTGATGTATTCAATCTGACGTGAAGGCAGCGAGTCTTTTGCTTATATTGAGGTTCTAAATGTAGCTGGGCTAGGCTGCTTTAACCCTAGATCCTGTCCCAAAGCTGGATCCTATCTGCTTTGCAGATAGCTGGTGAGGGAAGCTATATTTTTGGGACCTCTTTGCGAGTGACCCGTTGCCCACGTCGGGCTAGCATCATGAAAAAGAAAACCTATGGTATTTGTCATTTACCATTACTTATTCGGACTATAGTGGATTTAATTATCCTAGAAGAGTTCCTTGTTCCATACACGGTCTGCGTGTATCATATATATATATATATATAATATATATATATATATATATATATACTGTATATGTGTGTGTGTTAAGCATGATCACACGCTTGAGTTTGCATTGTGCAAAATTAATCCCACCAGAATTCGAACCCAAGATTTCTTGAGGCGTATATTTCAGTGCAGTGGAGCTAGCACGTAAAACACTTCTGGTCAGAAAAGTGTTATGTGTTCCCTCAGGTGTTGGAAGTTGATATATACACCAGGTTGTGTTAGCTTTTGCCTTATCGTAGCATAGTGGTTAGCGCCGGCGACTTCTACTCAAAAGGTTCTGGGTTCCAGTCCTGCTCGGGTTAATTTTGCAAATATATATATATATACAGTATATATACACCAAATGTCTCCCCAAAAAGTCACTATTTCTAAATAAATGTTCCACGCTTAAAAAAAAGGGAATCTAGCCACAAAGACAAACGCAATAGGTACGTAAAACATATGAGTTTATTAACCTTAATTAAACAACATATTCAGTGTAATCGCCATTTTTTCCTAACACAATATTCAACCTTACACAAATGTTTGACAGTTTTTGGAAGTAGCTCAGCTGGGATGTTGTTGATTACCTCCTAGTCTTTGGTCTTTAGGTCTTCACGTATCTTAGGCTTGGTAAAATAAATCCTTTTATGGAACCCCCCCCACCCCCCCACCCCCACCCCGAAAAAAAAATAGTCAAAGGCTGTTTTAGTCAGGTGAGTATGGGGGCCGTTCCAATGGCTTATGAAGAGAGATTGGTTGCCGAAAAAATGCTCCCTCAAAAAGTTGCGAGTTTCACATGTAGTGTGTGGAGGTGCTCCATCCTGCTGAAACCACTGTGAATCAGTGGTAATGCAGTTATTTCTTTTACGGGACAAACTAATTAGTTGTGGTAAGTAGAACTCTTGTAGTATCTGACAATATGAATTTTGCTTCATCGTCACTGCTTTTCCAGATCCATTCTCAAAGAAGTAGGGACCTACTACACCATACCACCCAACAGCGACCCAGATGTTGAGTTTAGCAACAATACGTACAAGTTCTATTGGAGCGCCAGCATTACTTTCTAAGTAAGGAAAATTTTGCTTATTAATCTCCCAAGACAGATGTACATAACACTAGTCATTGAAGTGGATGTGTTTCAAAAACTCAAGATCTTCTTCTAGCTTTGCTAACATCCATGTTGCAAATTCCATTTGTTTTTGTTTTTGAGCATTAGTCAGTGAAGTTTGTGACTATTTTGTAAGGAAAAAGGTTTAATTCGTTACAAAATATACGAAGCACGGATGTTCGTGAAATACCTACTTCTGCGGACTGCGCGGAGTAATTTCATGAACTATATTTACGTGTTGCACAGTTCTTGCGAATCATCAACTCACCATTCACGATATTGTCTTTCTATCGGATGGATCTCCGTGTCTATATTCTCTGCAAAAGTTCCTCCGCACCCGCGATACAGAATTTCTCACATGAAACCACTCAACGATCTTGATTTTCTGTTCCAGCTGCAAACTGTTTGAGGGTTCAGCCATATTGTTCCGTGTAGATTAGGTCCTTAACCTCTTTTGGACGACTGGGTCGAATTTGTACCGTTTCCAATACACGCACTTATAACTTAACCCTACAAACAATTCAGTCGTTAAGAGGTTAAGGAAGCTTAGTCAAGACTTAGCTTTCTTTAAAGACTACAGCCTAGTAAGGCCTTCTTTGGCTTTACTACTACTAGTCTATAGTCTATTGATAGTGGTATCGTCTTTTCCTAATTTCGTAGAAATTAGGAAAAGTTTTTGCTTCACGTTTGAAACGGTGAAAGAACAATTTTAATATGCAATATTTATTAGTTATTGAGTAATAAAAGATTAGAAATGTATAGGTATATGCATATAGGCAGGCCCTCTCAGAGGTCCAGAGAGGCCCGGGCCACTTCCAGCTTTCTAAAGAAGAAACCCCAATAGTATAATATGCATCCTTTATAAATAACGGGCAAATAAAATGAAGGACTTTGTTTGGGACACCCGATATATATATATATATATATATATATATATATATATATATATATATATATATATATATATATATACACCACACACACACATATATATATATATATATATATATATATAATACACACACACACACACACACACACATATATATATATATATATATATATATATATATATATATATATATATACAGGGTGTCCCATAAGTCCGGCATCACAGGAGAAATTCATATTTTTCTATTTCTACAAACCATAATTCATATTTTTCTCTTTCTACAGGCCATAATGTCTGTGAGCAAGGAAGAACGAATCCAGATAATTCTACTCATAAGAAATCGGAGTCAAAAAGAGGCCGCTGCTGAATTTAACGGACTGCATCCAGACCGCGAGCCAATAACACAGAGTTGTGTTAGCAGACTTGTTGCAAAGTTTAAGGAAAGAGGATCCATAGAAGATAAACCACGCAGTGGACCTTCAAGGAGGTCCACTGACGATGATACAGCGACTGCTATCCTGGCTCATTTTAACAGAAGTCCCAATAAGTCTCTTCGGCGATTGTCCACCGAGACAGGAGTGTCGAAAAGTAGCATCCATCGCATTCTTCAGGCTCACAAATGGCATCCATATAAACTTCAGATCCTACAGAAATTAAGCGAAGATGATCCCGACCGGCGGATGGAATTTTGTGAATGGGCTACGGAACAATATGCTCGGGATGCCGATTTCCCGTCCACCATTCTGTTCAGTGACGAGGCTGTTTTTTATGGAAATGGTGAGGTAAATCGACAGAACACCCGCTACTGGTCTCAAAACAACCCTCACTGGTATACCTCTTCAAAGGAACAAGGTGCATCTCGGGTGATGGTATGGTGTGGCATTTGGAAGGATCGCATCATAGGCCCCTCTTTTTCGATGAACATGTCACTGGAGGCACCTACCTACGTATGCTCAAGGAAGAAGCATTTCCCAGTGTCTTGAACGAAGAAGGAAATTTCCCAACATGGTTTCAGCAAGACGGCGCTCCTGCACATTACAGCACCCAAGTAAGGGAATACCTGTACCAACAATTCCCTGGTCATTGGATAGGACGTCGAGGGCCTGTGGAATGGCCAGCTAGAAGCCCGGATCTCACGCCACTAGATTTTTATCTCTGGGGCCACTTGAAAGCGCTGGTATACGCAGAGAAAATTAGGAGTGTTGAACATTTGCGGCAGCGCATTATTGGGGCATGTAACACCATTACTCCTGACATCATTCACCGTGTGCTTGCTGACTGGGTATCACGTCTGAATTTGTGTATTGAAAACAATGGTGGACATATTGAACACGTTCTGTAAATAAAAGCTTTTGTTTTGCCTTTTTTTATTATTTTTCCTATGATGCCGGACTTATGGGACAGCCTGTATATATATATATATACTGTGTGTGCATATATATATATATATATATATATATATATATATATATATATATATATATATACATATATACTGTGTGTGCATATATATATATATATATATATATATATATATATATATATATCCGTTAATCTAACATTTTTACAGTTAAATTATGTTATATGTTTTTATATCACAGAGAACCATACATAATACATATTAGAAGAACCAAATACATGGTTTATTATCTGTCCAACCATACATGCACCGTGTTTAGATTTTCTGGAAACAAATTTCAATAGTCTGCAACTGTATAAAGCAGTGATGCACAAACCCTGGCCCGCGGGCCAAATGTGTACCCCACGGGTCTTTTCAGTGGCCCCACGGGTCTTTTCAATTCAATGAAAAAGTTAGAATATAAAAGTGACCCAATTTATGACTTAGATGGAAAGTAAGTAGGCTAATACATTTAGTTATTTTCTTCGCTTGGCCCTCACATCAAAAACGTTTGTGCACCACTGGTATAAAGCATGGCTGGATGAAACATTAGGAGTGTTTGGAAAATTGTTAGGACCATGTATTTTCAAGTTGTAATCTGATCATTTCTTTCTGTGAACGTATTTTGCACAATTTGTGTACATTTTTTATGTACGGGTAAAACTTCTGCATGTATACAATTGTATCCTAAGATAGAACTTCCCGCAAAACTTTGTCTCTTTTGAGAAAGCTACATCCCGATTAATAATGGAATACGAATAAAAATCTAGGATTAATGTACATGACTGTTGTTTATTCATTTCTCGTGCGTAATCCAGAATTAAAGAAGCATTACTCGTGATTGTTCAGTTCTTATCTCTCGTGTATAATATTGATTTCTTTGTATGGTATTAGTATATTAGCTTCAGTAATGACCTCGCATTTGTTATATCGATAATGATAGTTTAAGATTAATACACGCTTTAATTAATAATACTTATTCATGATTTATGTATTATTAATAATAATAACTATATGTTTTATTTTTAATAAGAGCCCAGTAAAGCCTGAAGCTTAAGGGCCAAATTAAATAAAATAAATAGTCCAGCTTCACAATTATTTACAGTATGTCATTGTAAATTGTAAGATCGCTGTAGTTATTTTTATTAACAATAATAAAGGTTATTCAGTTCAATTATATAAATATATATATATATATATATATATATATATATATATATTACTGTCGTATAGGGATTTTTTTGTTTGTTTTATGTGTCTGTTTTCCTATACAGATGTCAGTACAAAAAACCTTCGTAGTTCACAAAAGAATATGATCCCGAAAACTGGAACAATTCGAACAGAAATTTAAGGCAAAA
>JAJOZX010004621.1:335000-391112 GCA_023014485.1 Bathynomus jamesi
TTTTTTTTGTGAGTTTGTAATAGTGGCTTCGAACTAATTTTTTATGCAATAATGTAAAGGATATACAATTTAACGAGTGAATTAGAAGGGGGATATATATATATGCGTGCGCATATATATATATATATATATATATATATATATATATATATATATATATATATATATATATACCTTATGAACCTTATGTTGTTTCGTGCGTTGGTCTCTCTTCACACGGAGGTCAAGCTGGTGGCCCCGCCTCTCTCTCTCTCTCTCTCTCTCTCTCTATATATATATATATATATATATATATATATATATACTGTGTGTGTGTGTGTGTGTGTGTGCGTGCATACGTGTATGCGCGCTATGAGATATTATAATGACGAAAGTTAATTGAATGAACTGTTCTCTTTGGGCGGGTCATGTTCTATAATTCAGTAGTTTTCAAACTTTTCAAATCAAAGAGCGCTTTCTAAATTTCAACCCACGTCGCGGAACCCTGCTATAAAATAACCTTATTTTCACACGCAATTCTAATAAACTTTTTTGGTTTGTTTTATAAAGCCAAACCGCCTCAGTACAGTTTGAACCATAGTTGACACGTTTTTTATATTCTGCCTATTTTTCATGGGGGGAAAAAGCAGCTAGATAAACGAAGCAGTCAGGTTCAGTTAGTTTTTAAGGTAGCGGTCAATCGTGTAAAAAAAAATGATTTAAAATATTCAGATTTCCAATTCAAAACTAGGGTAGTTCGAAAACTGAAATGAACCCCTGAAGACCTCTCGTGGAACCACAGGGTTCCGTGGAACACAGTTTGAAAACCACTGCCCTAAATAAATGATAATTCATATACCCACACATCTTCATCATTTATAGTTATTAATTTATTTTTGTGGGAAAACTGGAACTAACTCTATATATATATACAGTACGGGGCTCCAATAAACCTTAGCCCCCCCGCCCATGGCCTAAACCATTAGAGGTACAGTAAAACTAAACATACCTTACAAAAGAGAATTTAATCCTGCATTTAATGAGAAACAATTAAAACTGGGTGTTCCCGCCATTGGCTTCCAAGACAGCCTGAATTCGCTTTGGGTAGCTTGCCAAAAGTGACGTGAATAGATCTTGATCGATACGCAAATTTGCTAAAACAGTTTCAATGTGTTGCGTCATTGTATCCTTCGAAAATCGATTTGCTGCAGGTTCTTGAAACAAGAGACATTCAACCTTGTTCTTTATAACTGATCCAATGTGTTCACAGACGTTCAGGTCAGGAGAATTTCCTGGCCATTCTTCATTTCCAAAGAAATCGATCTCATGGTTCCGCAACAACTGTTGAGTGGCTAATGCCTTAAAGCAGGGGGCCTTATCGTGCAGAAGTCTGACCTGATCGACATCCATAACATTGTTTGGGTTTCTTAGAAGAGGAATGACATGCTGGGATAGAATAATATCACGAAAATACTGTCCATCCCAACTCTGACCATTTGGCTTCAGCACCCACATGAGCTTCTTTGCAGTGAACAAAACAAACACACCAACACAGTCTGGACTTTTTAGTAATTCGCGATAATGTTCATTGTCATCGATTTCATCTGGTGTTGTGGCCCACACTCGATCATTTTGGTAGTTAGGCCGACGTGTTACGTAAACAAAAAGTTCATCGGAGACAGCTAAATGCATGAAATCATCCACATCCCAATCTTCAAGATAATGGGCAAACCACATTAGTAGTATAGCCGAAAAAGGATAGAGTGCAAGAATGTTGCAAGCGATTACGTAATGTTGCAAAGGGGGGGTGGGATTTTTGCAAAGGGGGTGGGGTGTTGCAAAGGGGGGTGGGGGTGTTGTCAACCGGGGTTGCAAGGGGCGTGCAACTTGGAGGCGGAGTTCTCCCCCAAGCTATTCCCCCCAAAGGGCCAGAAAGGTCAGAAAGGAGGAGAGAAAGGAGGAGAGGTGTTCACCTGGCAGGAGCCAAGTGCATATTAAAACTTCAGCCGAGTAGGCGTTTCTTTATAGGCTCCTAATCAGCCAGTTGGCTGAGCCAAGGGGGGAGGGGCACACCTGAAGGAGAGAGAGAGAGAGAGAGAGAGAGAGAGAGAGTAGGTACCTTTGATTGCAAGGCATGCAACTTGGAGGCGGAGTTCTCCCCCAAGTTATTTTCGTTTACCTAACCTAAGAGGCCTCTAAGGGGTTTTCCCAAAGGGCCAGAAAGAAAGGACAGGAGGTCCTTGCTCGGCTGGGAGCCGAGCTTGAATGACTCCGTCAGTCGTCTCTCGGTCTTTTATAAACCTCTATTCTGGCTGAGTTGCCAGATAACGCCATGTATGCAGTTGCTGAGTTGCCAGATCACGCCATGTATTCAGGTGCTGTGTTGCCAGATCGCACCATGTATGCAGTTGCTGAGTTGCCAGATCACGCCATGTATTCGGGTGCTGAGTTGCCAGATCGCACCATGTATTCCAGATAGCGCCATGTGTTCCAGATAGCAAAAAACCATATATTAATCATCCATTTAAATAGTGTACCACAATATATGACGGTAGATGAATCAAATTAAATTCTGTTTATTAAATAAATAATTTTTACACACTTAATTTTTATTATAAATATTTAAGTCACGAAACGAAATGAAAATTACGAAACAATTCATTTAAAAGTTGAAATTAGCCAAAACACAAATTCCCCTGCGAAGAAAATTGAAAAAAACGAAATTTAAAGAAATTAATCAATTGAAACATAAATTTATTTTCATTTGGAGAGAAGGGAGACTTATCAGGGATTGGGGTGAAGGTCTCTCAACCAGCAGGTGTTCCTAGGTCATTTCGAATCGTCCCCCTAGAGACCTTTTCGGCCGAGGGTTAATCCTTCGTCCAAGATATTCGAGCAAAAAGCACCTGTCACATCAATTCTTATTATCATTATTATTATTATTATTTCTACAATGAAAATATTTTATATTTATGCGTAATTTGTATGGGGTCATATTCTTATAACTACATCTTAACTGCTTAAATCAATCACCTTTCACATCAATTCTTATTATCATTATTATTATTATTATTTCTACAATGAAAATATTTTATATTTACGCGTAACTTAGACCCACAGTTTAATGTTGAAACAGAATGCTCTTTTTAAAATATAATTAGGATATATTTCTTTATATCCTCGACCCTCCTCCCTCATTCCCCCAAACCCCCCACCCATCTGTACTTGTATATATAATAAACTCAATCCCTGATAAGCCTCTCTTCACTCTCCTCTCTCTCTCTCTCGTCCCCCTTCACTCCAAATCTTAACTTTCACACACACACACACACACACACACACCACACACACACACACACACACACACACGCCTGTATATATCATGAAAATCAGGAAAAATACCAAACGTATATTAATTTAAATGAAACTAAGCGTATATTAATTTAAAACAAATGAATTTTCTCCTTTTAAGAAATTAATCAATAAACGTACGCGAAACACACGTGTTTTCCCGAAATCTTTTGAGGTAGGACGCGAGCATACATTCGTCATCGTGTCCCAAGAGGATTTTCTCCCCATAATTTTACATTTCTTGAAGTCACATCGACCAAAAACTCTCCTGACTCCCTTTCTTAGCGAATTGTGAAAAAATTACTAATAAATTGTAAGTAAAAATAAAAACCACTTTTGGAAGTCATACAATGTTTTGCATTGTATAAAAAACATTGCAACTGTTTGGGAGGATGTTACTGCGATTGAAAATGTCGATGAAATTAATAGAAAAATAGTGCTACTAGCCAATACCATCAATATATATATATATATATATATATATATATATATATATATATATGGCGTGATGTAGTATCTCGCTTCGCCGAACTAAAACCAAAACACTCGATCGTATTCACAAATCTACACACACACGCACACACACACACACACACACGCCTCTGTATATATTATGAAAATCAGGAAAATAACAAACGTGTATTAATTTAAATGAAACTAACGTACGAGCCTCATTCCCCAACCCGGCTATATATATATATATATATATATATATATATATATATATATATATATATATATTTATATATATATATATATATAAGCACACCGGACAAAAAATTAGTCACCCCTAATAGCACCGATAGTAGGAAGTTCAAGGTCACACAGAGGGCGCTGATGTAGCATTGGTAAGTGACAAGTAGCGGTGACGTAGCACACAGGATCAGATCTGTTTCGTGAGGTGGTGAAGAACAAAGTGTGTGTTGGATATAGTCTGCAAAATGGGTCGTGAGGCAGACGTTACTCAGTGGCAAAAAGGAGCCATCGTGTTTGGCAGAGCCCACGGACACAAAATGTCCGAAGTAGCCCAATTTGTTGGTGTGTCAACGCGTACTGTCCAGCGAGTTTACAAAGAGTGGTGTAGTTCGCAATCAACTGAAAATCGACAGCGTAACTGTGGCCGGAAAACAATTCTCGACAATAGTGACCGCCGCCATGTTTCTCGTCTAGTAACTGTAAATCGTTTTCGAACCAGAGAACAATTGCTCCAAGAAACCAATGAGGTTCTCCAGCGACCAATTTCCGAACGGACATTGCGACGAGAACTGCATGCGATGGACATCTGGAGCAGGGTACCACGGAAGAGGCCGCTGTTAACAGCAAGTCACAAATTGGCACGTTATAAATGGGCGCAGAGGCACAAAAACTGGACTGCGGCAGATTGGAAACGTGTAATTTGGTCCGATGAGTCCCGTTTTTGTTTGTTCTCCAATGATGGGAGGCGACGAGTACATCGCAGGTCCAATGAAGCCTTTAATCCTGAATGCGTCGAAAGTGTTGTTCAGGCTGGAAACAGAAAGTGAAGCGCAGGAATAGACAACCACGGACTCTGGCGGAACTTCGGGACCGGCTGATGAACGAGTGGCAGCAAATCGATGTTCAGTACATGCACAACCTCGTAGAGTCTCTGCCTCGCCGGATTCGTGCGGTTATCAAGGCCAGAGGCGCCGTCACACGTTATTAGGTACATTCTGAGAGGGGTGACTAATTTTTTGTCCGGTGTGCTTATATATATAATAAACGAATAAACAACTCGTGCACACACACACACACACACACACACACACACACACACACACACACACACGAGGAAAGGGTTTCCGACAATCTGGGTCAATTCGAAGAACACCTGTTTCTTCCAGACCGCTCCTGATAAATCTCTCTACATTCGTCAAAAAAATTAGCTCAGACGAAATACATACAATTCTTTCACCTTACCTATATATATATATATATATATATATATATATATATATATATATATAGAAAGAGCCATATTAGCTGTTCTAGCCTTCCGTGCATGCATTTGATTTGTAATTAAAAAATGATTTTATTAAAGGCGCTGGTTATTTCTCTTGCAAACTTGTATTCCACTACAAAGTTTACTGTTGAGATGATTGAGAGCGAAAGCTGATCCGTGTACCCTTTGCAATAAGCAAACGTGGTTGCGACTTGCAACGACTCGCTTTGAAATGAACGCCCTTCTAAAGGCGTCGAATCAACTGTTACCCTTAAATCTCCAAATCAATATGGTTTCCGTAATAATAGAACAACGGAAATGGCTACTTTAAATCTTATGGAAAATGTAAATATAGCTAAGGAGAACAAAGAAATAATGATGTCAATATTTATGGATTTGAGTAAGGTGTTTGATGTAATAGACCATAATATTCTACTTAATAAATTGTATTGTTATGGTTTTAGAGGGGCAATCAGTGATTGAATTAAGATATTTGCCCGTGATGCGGGAAACTCTGTTTTCGAGAAAATAATATTTCCATTTACTCAGTTTTCCCAAAATATTATTTAAAATTAAGTGTACTAATTTAAATTTACTTTCTTTTTCCAGGTTAACTATACCCACAATTATAATAAATAATAATAATCGAATTACGGACGATTGTTCGAAAACCATAGTTCGAAAAACAGTTGTTCGAAGCAACAATTATTCGACGTTATGATTGTTCGAATGAACAACCAACTAAATAAAATCTTAGTTGCCAAGACGCAAATACGAAGACGTAAATAACAAGGTTAGCCTCTTCATTTAAACTATAACACTTATAGTGCTGCAGTTAAACCACCCTTAAAATGGCAGAGTTTGTTTCTAGTGAGAAAGGAAAGCCAATGCTCTTAGTGAATGGGTTTTTATATGTAAGAGACCAAGACGAGGAGCGGTACCCAACAATCTGCGTCAACTCAAAACACACGTGCCTGCATTGAAACCTTTGAAAGGTGCGCGCGTTCACAGAGGAATTTTTGCTGGAACTTCCTCTCTCTCTCGTCTCCCTTCACTCCAAAATCTTAACTTTCACACACGCACACAAGCACACACACGCCTGCATATATATTATGAAAATCAGGAAAAATACCAAATGTATATTAATTCAAATGATGCTAAACGTATATTATAAGAAATTAATAGTTATATTTTTAAGTCCGAAATTCTCGAATTTAAAGGCACTCTTTTTATATTTTCCATTCACCGAAGCATGGTCCGGCATACCGATTAATATCCTTTTAGGAAGATTTCCCATATGTGTGTCTATTTTGTTTTGGTAAGCCTTTCAAAAACAAAAAATATTACACGCTTTTCACCTTAAAGTGTCGATGACGGGGATGAAATAAAAGGTAGGACGCGAGCCTACATTTGTCAAATTAGCTCAGACGAAATACACACACAAATCTTTCAACCCTTATATATATATATATATATATATATATATATATATAAATGAACTTTCACCGAATTAAAACAAATCACTAATCAGTTAAAAGAATTCGCTCAATTATCATATTCACAAATCTACACACACACACACACACACACACACACACACACACACACACCTCTGTACATATTACGAAAATCAGGAAAAATGCCAAACGTGTATTAATTTAAATGAAACTAAACGCATATTAATTTAAAACAAATTAATTTTGTCCTTTTAAGAGAATTATTTATAAGAATTTAACTACTCAATGTAAGAAATTAATTATTAAACGCACGATTTTCGGTACGAACTTGCTCTTCTAACATTCCGTGCCTTTGACTTGTAATTAAAAAAATGATTTTATTAAAGGCGCTGGCTATTTTTCTTGCAAACTTGTATGGTATCAGCTTCTTAGTTTATTGAAATGAATGAATAAAAATGGAAAGGTATATTATTATCATTATTATTATCGTGCATTTTTCAAAATTAACACAGATTTTCGTCAGAGGAAGATATGGTAAACAATTCAAAACGCACGTTCGCCCTCCCTCATAGTATCTCGTTTCGCCGAAATAAAATCAAAACAATCGATCGTATTCGCAAATCTACACACACACACACACACACACACACACACACATTCTGGAAACCAATGCATTTTTTCATCTCTCCGTGGAACAGAAAAAATATTACGCTCTTTTCACCTTAAAGTGAATTAAAACAATTTTACGAAAAAGAATATGAATTTCAGAATGAAGTTAACATTTATACAAGGTTAGAAGCTTTATCAACTCCCAATTTATTTCTCAATGATAAACTATATTTTTAATATAATTAATTAATTTTCTTTTTATCATAACTGAGCCGAGCAACGATGTTAGGCAACGTTGGAATCCAAAGGATACTTCCCTTACACTTTCCTCACCAGCGAGACTTTAAACTACGTAAGCCCACCACCCCCCAAACATTATTTTGACTGTATGGATGAACGTGAAGACTTTGATCGATACTATGACAGTTTATTGAAAGTAACCCTTATGATATAGCTGATGAATGTGAGCGTTATTGCGTGAATGATGTGCGCGTGCTTAGAGTATGTTTCCAGGCCTTTAGAAGAATGTACATAACCCGTTTCAAATGCGATCCACTGCAAGTAGCATTCAGAATTTTTCTATCACCCATAGTTTTCGAGAAAATAATATTTCCATTTACTCAGAGTTTCCCGCAGATCTTATATAAACTCCTCCTAAATACCAGTAAAACAAATTTCATGATTTTACTAATAAAATAAATGTATATCTTGATAAATTTGATGAATTGCACTTTTTTTTAACCAAATATATTTACTGTTTTGGCTATAATGTACTTTTTTTAATAAAACATATTTCCTGTTTTGGGTATAATGTACTTTTTTCATAAAATATTTTTTCTATTTTAGTATAATTAAATAATTTTCTTTTTATCATAACTCAGCCGAGCAACAACGTTAAGCGACGTTGGATCTGGGTGGTAGTTGGATCGGGGGGCCGTCCGCCGCAACAGCTAATTTACATTCGATGAACGTAATGAAATAAATAAATAAAATATGCACTTATTTTTATTGAGCACACATGTAGAAATAATTAAATAATATCGTCAAGACCTTCGGCGAATATCACAGTGGACGCACTCGAATCCGCCTGTGCGTACCAGATACCACTTTTTAGCGATACCATTGTATACATTATTATATTTCTTAAAAGTTGGTTTAGAATACCGGTAGTAGGTTTAGAAGGCGTAACATGATATAATGTCCTTTTTTAATAAAACATATTTCCTGTTTTGGGTATAATGTACTTTTTCATAAAATATTTTTCCTCTTTTAATATAATTAAATAATTTTCTTTTTATCATAACTCAGCCGAGCAACAACGTTAAGCGACGTTGGATCTGGGTGGTAGTTGGATCGGGGGCCGTCCGCCGCAACAGCTAATTTACAGTCGATGAACGTAATGAAATAAATAAATAAAATATGCACTTATTTTTATTGAGCACACATGTAGAAATAATTAAATAATATCGTCAAAACCTTCCTCATCACTAAAACTTGTGTGGTATATTTTTCTGCGCTTTCTTAGTCGGCTTATCCTCCTTTTCGGTACAGGCTGAAAATCATCCGAGCTATCATAGTCAGTACCGTACAGCTTGCGCTTCCTGTGGAAACATCCAGAAAAAGAAAAATATTCTTAGATCCTTTCATTTGAGAATAATGTATAAATACGTTGCATGTAACGAGATAATTAAGTAATAAATAAAATATGATGTAGTAGTATTATTTTCACTATCTGCTAAATGAAATAATCTTGAGCTTATCCTTTAAAAGATCCTTATTGTACAAATACATTGCATGTAATGAGATAATTAAGTAATAAATATTGAATAACGTATCAACTTACTTTGCACGAGGTGGTTTTTCTTCCCTAGCAGCATTGTTGCAGGTAGATAATACAGCCGGCTTGCAACATCATGCTTTGCAATAGAGTTAGCAGCAGAAGGCCCCGGCTGTTCAGTAAACATGGATGGGGCAATTTTACATTGAGATCTGCTGTGGAGTATATATATATATATATAGTTTGGAAAAGAAGATGATGTCTCGTGAAATTCATCGTAAAGCAATCTAGTTTATGCAAGTTTATACTTGGTGAAACAGATCATTGGTGTTTTAGCGAGAATATAAAAGCTACTTACACGCGCTGCTCTTGTTCATCGTCTGAAGCTAGGTCTATAACTTCAACATTTGTATGAGCAGAAAAACGACGGCGTTGATTTATTGCAGCTTCTGCTTTCAGCATCATAGCCAATATTGTTTTCTCCTCTTCGCATGTATATTCTGGAAAGTATACATCGTCTTCAGGGTTCCTCTTGACTGACTGTGGACGCCGCGCAGTCTTGATAGTGTGGATGGGGTTTGAAGAGAAACCGTCAGCAATAACATCTATCACAACACAATCGATATCGCCGTCTTCGTCTTTCACATTGTAGCATCTAGAAAAAGCAAAGAAAATCACATTAATGTGAAAATATATAACTAACATATTCGTAAAAGGGAATAGGCTCTAATGAGCCATCTTTTAATATAAATAATTTTCTTATAATGGTGCCTAAGATTATGAATTACGTTACCTTATTAACTCTTCGATGTTTTCATCAACGCCTGCAACCAGCGACCTTACACGTTCTATTTGAGATGCGGTCAGCGTCAAACAGCCTAAGTCGGAGTGATTAGCCATGCTACCGTGAATTGTCTCGACCTAACGTTTGTTTCAAAGTAAGTACAAAGCAAAATATAATCATGCTCGTTTATATACCTGATGATTAACCTCAGGCAATTGTAAAGATGTGTGTGTGTGTGTGTGTGTGTGTGTGTGTGTTGTGTGTGTGTGTAGGCCTATTGTTTCTCTCTCACCTGTGAGTGAAGGGCGTACCCCAACTAAGTGTGAGCGTGGCTAGAAAGCTACTATAGGCATATGGGATGCCCATACATTTATTATTATTATACCAGTTCATTATTTGTCACAGTAGGAAAAGGTTCTTGATATAGGATGGCTATCTTACACAGGTTTGATGATTTTCTTTGCCCAAACTATATCTTCATCATAACGAAATTGTAGCTGACTATCTGTGCATGCAATTTGTAGTGGCTGATCAATCTAGCCATTGTTTTGTTTGTGATAAATCTAGAATTCAAAAATTACTTTTTAAAATACTATTTCCGACATAATTTTAATCCGTGCTGCTATAGATTGAAAAGAGACATTCCATGTAGCTAACATTCAAAGATCAGTCATTGCATTTTTTTTTACCATATTTCGGCATATGTATAGTTATTATACTCTTTTACAGTAATGACGATGATGCAATGTATTTTGCCGACGTAAGCGAGACTTCGATCGATTTTCACGACGCCCACAGGTGTACCAAACGGCTACAACGGCGACAATGGCGTGCCAGGGGCCTATCGAGGTTAGTTAATATTACCTTTATAATGATTTTGAATGACCAATCAAATAAAAAAGAAATACTAATGTAAAGATATTTTATTATTATTATTATTATTATTATATGTATTGAATATGTGTTAGGTTTTATTTATTAATCAATGGTAAGAAACTAAGGAACTTCGGTCAGTAAACGGACTATCCTTTAAAAGATCCTTATTGTACAAATACATTGCATGTAATGAGATAATTAAGTAATAAATATTGAATAACGTATCAACTTACTTTGTACTATGTGGTTTTTCTTCCCTAGCAGCATTGTTGCAGGTAGATAATACAGCCGGCCTTGCAACATCATGCTTTGCAATAGAGTTAGCAGCAGAAGGCCCCGGCTGTTCAGTAAACATGGATGGGGCAATTTTACATTGAGATCTGCTGTGGAGTATATATATATATATATAGTTTGGAAAAGAAGATGATGTCTCGTGAAATTCATCGTAAAGCAATCTAGTTTATGCAAATTTATACTTGGTGAAACAGATCATTGGTGTTTTAGCGAGAATATAAAAGCTACTTACACGCGCTGCTCTTGTTCATCGTCTGAAGCTAGGTCTATAACTTCAACATTTGTATGAGCAGAAAAACGACGGCGTTGATTTATTGCAGCTTCTGCTTTCAGCATCATAGCCAATATTGTTTTCTCCTCTTCGCATGTATATTCTGGAAAGTATACATCGTCTTCAGGGTTCCTCTTGACTGACTGTGGACGCCGCGCAGTCTTGATAGTGTGGATGGGGTTTGAAGAGAAACCGTCAGCAATAACATCTATCACAACACAATCGATATCGCCGTCTTCGTCTTTCACATTGTAGCATCTAGAAAAAGCAAAGAAAATCACATTAATGTGAAAATATATAACTAACATATTCGTAAAAGGGAATAGGCTCTAATGAGCCATCTTTTAATATAAATAATTTTCTTATAATGGTGCCTAAGATTATGAATTACGTTACCTTATTAACTCTTCGATGTTTTCATCAACGCCTGCAACCAGCGACCTTACACGTTCTATTTGAGATGCGGTCAGCGTCAAACAGCCTAAGTCGGAGTGATTAGCCATGCTACCGTGAATTGTCTCGACCTAACGTTTGTTTCAAAGTAAGTACAAAGCAAAATATAATCATGCTCGTTTATATACCTGATGATTAACCTCAGGCAATTGTAAAGATGTGTGTGTGTGTGTGTGTGTGTGTGTGTGTGTGTGTGTGTGTAGGCCTATTGTTTCTCTCTCACCTGTGAGTGAAGGGCGTACCCCAACTAAGTGTGAGCGTGGCTAGAAAGCTACTATAGGCATATGGGATGCCCATACATTTATTATTATTATACCAGTTCATTATTTGTCACAGTAGGAAAAGGTTCTTGATATAGGATGGCTATCTTACACAGGTTTGATGATTTTCTTTGCCCAAACTATATCTCCATCATAACGAAATTGTAGCTGACTATCTGTGCATGCAATTTGTAGTGGCTGATCAATCTAGCCATTGTTTTGTTTGTGATAAATCTAGAATTCAAAAATTACTTTTTAAAATACTATTTCCGACATAATTTTAATCCGTGCTGCTATAGATTGAAAAGAGACATTCCATGTAGCTAACATTCAAAGATCAGTCATTGCATTTTTTTTTACCATATTTCGGCATATGTATAGTTATTATACTCTTTTACAGTAATGACGATGATGCAATGTATTTTGCCGACGTAAGCGAGACTTCGATCGATTTTCACGACGCCCACAGGTGTACCAAACGGCTACAACGGCGACAATGGCGTGCCAGGGGCCTATCGAGGTTAGTTAATATTACCTTTATAATGATTTTGAATGACCAATCAAATAAACTAAAAAAGTATATTTTATTATATTATTATTATTATTATTATATGTATTGAATATGTGTTAGGTTTTATTTATTAATCAATGGTAAGAAACTAAGGAACTTCGGTCACTAAACGGACTATCAGTAATGAACTACACAGGATTAACCTGAAGTCTCGCCGTCCAAGGAAAACACCCCTACTAAAGAAAATGCATAGAGATGCTCGTTTGAAGTTTGCCCGTGAGCATTTAGAAAAGCCTAAAGAGTTCTGGAATACCGTACTTTGGTCAGATGAAACGAAGATAGAGTTATTTGGAAGGAACACGGCTTGTCATGTGTGGAGGAAAGATGGATGCGCTCTTGATCCAAAGAAACCATCCCTACTGTAAAGTTCGGAGGCGGAAGCATCATGGTATGGGGGTGCTTTTCATCTAATGGTACTGGAGCAATTCACGTCATAGAGGGAACAATGAATGGAGCACTGTATCGCGATATTTTAGAAGAATATTTGTTCGCCTCTGTCCAACAGTTGGAGCTTGGAGATGAATGGTGCTTCCAACAAGATAACGATCCGAAGCATACTGCCAAACTTACTCGGGAGTAAATATTAAGTTATGAAAATTAATTTGTACGAATACTTTTTTCCCCACCTAATTTCGTAAATTTAATTTGTCGAGTTATTTATTCGAAATTTTGGTTCATTCGTTTAATACATATTAATTGTATGCCAATAGCCATCTTTTGTTCAACTTTGAAGTAATTCGTTTGATTGTAAGTTTATTGAAAAACAATTTTACAGGTGTACGAATACTTATTTCCCCCCACTGTATATACAATTTAGGGTGTCTCTTATTTTCGAAGTGTTGATTTTTTTAGGTTGCGCCCCCTCAACCAGTTCCATTGGTTGAAAAAACATCATATATAAAAACCTTTTGGATTGAACAATTTTTAGAGGTCGCCCCCGCTTATTAAAGTTCATAAAATATAGCTATTATTATTTATGCAATTAATATTTGAAATTACTAGCAGTTGTCAAGTATACTAAACATATGTTTTTAATTAATTAATCATCATATTTATGATGAATTCAATTAAATATATTAGAGATAATTGTCAAGTTTGTAGCTGAAAATATTGCTTGATAAGACAAGATCAACCTGTTTAAACATGTTTCATCAAGAATGCTCCAGATTATGTTGCAATTGTTTATTTGTCATCATTCAGTTTTCTGCTGTCATAAGTAAAAGGTGTGTAACTGTGTATCACTATACTTCTTTTTTGCTATTATCAGATAATAAACTATGTTATTTATATTTTTCACAATTATTTATACCGCACAAAAAATGCAGCCAAACGGTTGGAAGCTGAGGCAGAGAGAAAAGAAAGTCAGAATCTTTGATGGAGGCGTCTACTAGTCAAGTTGTACTGGCTTCTTCCACATCTTCCAGCAACACTGATGAAAGTGAGAATGAGGAGGAGGAGCCCAAAGGAGCTTGTGCTTTACCAAAATCTAAGAAAAAACGAGGCATGAAAAACATCATGACTATTCAGATGTCTGCTGCCCTGGATCGTACACAAATTTCCTCTAGAAAGGCAACATTTATCCTCGCAGAGGCAGCTAAAAGCTTTGGTTTGGACGCTTCAGATTACAACATAAACCAACATTCTATCCATCGCCTTCGAAATAAGAACCGAGCTCGTCATGCTAAAGAACTTAAGGAGCATTTCCATGGAGAATGTTCTATGACAGTCCACTGGGATGGCAAGATGATGGAGGACCTCACCTCGCACAAGCACATTGATCGTCTCCCAGTACTTGTGTCAGGACCTGGTGTTGAACAGCTGCTTGGTGTCCCCAAAATCCCAAACTCAACTGGAGAAGCACAAGCTGAAGTCGTCTTTAACTGCCTGAATGAATGGGGAATTACAGAGAGAGTAAAAGCAATTTGTTTCGATACAACAGCTTCAAACACGGGTCAATATAGTGGAGCCTGTGCTCTCATCGAAGCAAAATTGGGACATGATGTTTTGTACTTGCCTTGTAGACACCATGTTTTAGATTTATTGTTGGGAGCTGCATTTGAAGCAACATTGGGATCTACATCAACTGGTCCAGAGATACTGATCTTTAAGCGTTTTCGTGACAATTGGACTTCTGTTGATCAAAGCCAGTTCCAAACAGGTGAGACAGACACGATTACTAAAGAAGCAATTATCCAGTCTAAAACTGAACTAATTCAGTTTGCTAGATCCCAGGCACCTATGCTACGGGATGACTATCAAGAACTTTTGGATCTGTCCATCATCTTTCTTGGAGGTGTTCCCAATAAAGACATCAAGTTTCGTGCACCAGGTGCCATGCATCGAGCTCGCTGGATGTCCAAAGCGCTCTATTCTATCAAGATGTGGCTTTTTCGAAACCAGTTCAGATGACTAAGACTGAAGAACGAGGAATTCGAGATCTTTCCCTTTTTTCTGTTCTCATCTATATGAAGGCTTGGACAACATCTCACTCCTATTGAAACCCCATTTAATGACTGGCTCCTTATGAGGTCATTGATTAATTATCCTAACAAAAAGATTTCTGATGCAACTAAAAAAAGCTCTCTAACCACTTATGGTACCTGTCTGAAGAAGCAGTTGGTCTTGCTTTCTTTGATGAGCGAATTACTACAGATGTAAAGAAACGCATGGTAAAGGCATTAGAAGATGAGTCCACTGATAGACCACCCAAGCGTCCTCGGATTCCTGAATCGACCTTCTGCTCTGGTGAAGGACTACACCAACTTGTTACAAGAAATACTAGAGAATTCTTTACTAAGCTGAATTTGCAGAAGGATTTCTGAACAAGGCACCAGCACTTGGACATCCAACTGTGAATATTTAAGGGCCAGAGCTATTGTTGCAGCTCTATCTGTTGTAAATGACCGGGCAGAACGTGCAGTAGCTTTAGTTCAAGAGCTGAATAAGAAATTGACAGTGGGGGAAGAGCAGCTCCAGTTCCTGCTCCAAATTGTTGCAAAACACCGCCAGAGTCACCCAGTTCCATCAAAAACTGTTCTTCTCAAAAAATAACCATCAATGAGGTCGCACCTTAAAATACACCATATTGTATAATCATTGTATATTAAATAAATGTTGTATAAGGAAATAATGCTAATTAAAGTAATTAAAGTATGTAAATAGCACTGGCATTTTGAATTTATCTCTATATAATAAACTAATGGTTTTTTTTTTAGCAATGCTTCATTGCTGATTGTATATAAAAAAAGAGCCAGGAAGGATTTTGGATAGGAGAAAAAGGATTGGGATAAAGAAGGATTGAGGACCAAAGGATGGATTATAACAACATCAAGGATAGGTTAGAAAAGGATCAATGATAAATAAGAAGGCCTATACTTATAAAAACGAATCAAACTAAAAAAGAAGGAAGGAATTATGTGTATAATGAGCATAATCATATGTCAGGAGCTATTATGCCATGGTCACCATTTTTATTAGCCGGGGGCGACCCCTAAATATGAGCCAATTTGTGTCAAACTTTCAAGTTTTAGTTTTTATGCTAAATGGAACTATTTTAGGGGGCGCAGATAAAATAATTCAACATTTCAATTTTTGACTACCCAATAAGAGACACCCTAATATATATATATATATATATATACATAATATATATATATATAATATATATATACATATATATATATATATATATATATATATATATGTTTGTGTGTGTGTAGGCACTTATTATGTTATAGAAAAGAAATATTTCTACTCCACAGCAGATCTCAATGTAAAATTGCCCCATCCATGTTTACTGAACAGCCGGGGCCTTCTGCTGCTAACTCTATTGCAAAGCATGATGTTGCAAGGCCGGCTGTATTATCTACCTGCAACAATGCTGCTAGGGAAGAAAAACCACCTAGTGCAAAGTAAGTTGATACGTTATTCAATATTTATTACTTAATTATCTCATTACATGCAATGTATTTGTACAATAAGGATCTTTTAAAGGATAAGCTCAAGATTATTTCATTTAGCAGATAGTGAAAATAATACTACTACATCATATTTTATTTATTACTTAATTATCTCGTTACATGCAACGTATTTATACATTATTCTCAAATGAAAGGATCTAAGAATATTTTTCTTTTTCTGGATGTTTCCACAGGAAGCGCAAGCTGTACGGTACTGACTATGATAGCTCGGATGATTTTCAGCCTGTACCGAAAAGGAGGATAAGCCGACTAAGAAAGCGCAGAAAAATATACCACACAGGTTTTAGTGATGAGGAAGGTTTTGACGATATTATTTAATTATTTCTACATGTGTGCTCAATAAAAATAAGTGCATATTTTATTTATTTATTTCATTACGTTCATCGACTGTAAATTAGCTGTTGCGGCGGACGGCCCCCCGATCCAACTACCACCCAGATCCAACGTCGCTTAACGTTGTTGCTCGGCTGAGTTATGATAAAAAGAAAATTATTTAATTATATTAAAAGAGGAAAAATATTTTATGAAAAAGTACATTATACCCAAAACAGGAAATATGTTTTATTAAAAAAGTACATTATATCATGTTACGCCTTCTAAACCTACTACCGGTATTCTAAACCAACTTTTAAGAAATATAATAATGTATACAATGGTATCGCTAAAAAGTGGTATCTGGTACGCACAGGCGGATTCGAGTGCGTCCACTGTGATATTCGCCGAAGGTCTTGACGATATTATTTAATTATTTCTACATGTGTGCTCAATAAAAATAAGTGCATATTTTATTTATTTATTTCATTACGTTCATCGAATGTAAATTAGCTGTTGCGGCGGACGGCCCCCCGATCCAACTACCACCCAGATCCAACGTCGCTTAACGTTGTTGCTCGGCTGAGTTATGATAAAAAGAAAATTATTTAATTATATTAAAATAGAAAAAATATTTTATGAAAAAAGTACATTATACCCAAAACAGGAAATATGTTTTATTAAAAAAAGTACATTATAGCCAAAACAGTAAATATATTTGGTTAAAAAAAAGTGCAATTCATCAAATTTATCAAGATATACATTTATATTATTAGTAAAATCATGAAATTTGTTTTACTGGTATTTAGGAGGAGTTTATATAAGATCTGCGGGAAACTCTGAGTAAATGGAAATATTATTTTCTCGAAAACTATGGGTGATAGAAAAATTCTGAATGCTACTTGCAGTGGATCGCATTTGAAACGGGTTATGTACATTCTTCTAAAGGCCTGGAAACATACTCTAAGCACGCGCACATCATTCACGCAATAACGCTCACATTCATCAGCTATATCACTGGTATGCATATGAAATTTTTTTGTCTGCTGTGAGGGTTTTTTCAACTCATATTATATAATTCGACCATGCTGAATTCGAAAATGACATTGGTTTTCCTCAATCAGGTCAGGTTTTTTCTCTATTGGCCATTTATTATAAGTGCAGTTTTATCCCCAAATTTATTGATTTTTTTAGCTTAAACACTGTAGATACGAGTAATATTATAAGAACACTCGTGAAAAATGAAAACATTGTGTGAATAAATACTTTTATTCATACAATGAATATGGAAAAAAGTTTATTGAGGAAAGAATGAAGTTTTTTTGGCTTTCCGTCTGTGTTTTTCTTCGGGCACGTCTCGCTTCAAATACCAGCAATAGTCCGCCAGCATATTGATATCCCAGTTTCCCTGGTACCTCTCTTCCATTATTTTGATATCTTGGTGAATTCGTTCACCCTGTTCCTCATTATAATCCCCTCAATTTTCAGGAAAATAGTCCAAGTGGGACCACAAAAAGTGCATTTTTATGGACATGCGCGACCCAAGAGCTTTGAAAGCTTCCATCAAGTTTTCGACAACGGACTCGTATTCTGGACTTCTACGCTTGCCAAGAAAATCAGTGACAACTGATTTGAATGCCTGCCAGGCATTCTTCTCAGTTGGAGTCATTGCGTTTTCGAACTGAGTATACTTGATCAAAGTTCGAATTTGAGGACCATCAAACACCCCAGCATTTAGTTTAGCATCAGATATATGAGGAAATTTACTCTCGAGATATCGGAATGCTGAACCCTCCTTATTCATTGATTTGATGAAATTTTTCATCAAGCCCAGCTTAATATGAAGTGGTGGGAGCAAAATTTTTGTTGGTGGTACAAGGGGCACTGAAACGACATTATGCGACCCAGGTTCAAAATTCTCTCTGGATGCCCATTCACGCTGTGCATAGTGCTTCTCATCGCTCGGCTATCCCATTTGCAGAGGAAACATGGGTATTTCGTGTATCCCCCTTGCATTCCCAATACAAATGCCACAATCTGAAAAAAAATGAAAATATTTAAAGAATTTAGAGAATTTGTTCTATCAGATAAAAAAATCTATGCATTGGACTGTATCACTTCTGTGGGGAAGTTAAGTGTTCTTATACGCTCTCAAATAACCTTTGGAAAAACAACATAGTCAATAGCAATAGTTTACTTATGATATTAGTATTACCTTCAAATCTCCACAGATCCTCCAGTTATGTTGGTCGTATACGAGAGCATCCAGTAAAATTTTCATGTTATCGTAGCTCTCAGTAAGTTGTACGGAATGTGCTACAGGGACTGATGCAACCCTATTCCCAATGTTGAGAAGTACTGCTTTCAAACTTCGCTTAGACGAGTCTATAAATAGCCCCCATTCTGATGCGTTATATGGCAGGCCCAAGGATTCGATTAGCCCCTCAACATTGCAGCAGTACACTAAGGAAGAGGTATTTTCGTGCAGTGCAAAAAACTTGCGGAATTCTTCCTCTCGTTTCCTATACCAGGAGAATGTTGTTCCCGGAGCCAGCAAGTTGTCCTCTCGAAGTCGTGAGCCCAAGATCTCAGCAGCTAATTTGGAAAGTCCTAAATCCCTGGTAAGATCATTAAGTTTGGCCTGGTTGAGAGGCCTCGGCTCATTTGAAGCGGTATTTTGAGGTATACACGACTGGGACTGGTCATTGGTGTTGGTCATTGATTCATCATCAGAATCATCGAAGTCCAGGGTTTGAGGTGGGTCGGGTATTGGAATTCCAGGACCATAGGGTACAGGTCTCATAGCAGAAGGAATGTCAGGGTATACAACAATGTGTTTATTCTTTTTGTTAACTCCTGAAAATAGAAACGCAGAAACATGGATGTAAAACTTGCATATGAAATAGAAGAATCATTCAGACAGTGGCGGCTCGTGAGGGAAGGCTGCGGTCTGTAAGATATGAAATAGGTCGATGGAGTCTGTATATTTTCTTTCTTTTTCATTCATATTGTCCCTTCGGGGACAATATGAATGAAAAAGAAAGAAAATATACAATCATTGTATATGTAAATGTAACTTGTATAACAATATGTATATGTAAATGTATGATTACCATTATGGTGAATATTATGCTATATATGGTGAATATTACATTATGGTGAATATTACATTATGGTGAATATTACATTATAGTGAATATTACATTATGGTGAATATTATGTCAAGTTTCATACAAGGATTTCCAAATATTTAAGAAAAATAAATTTATAAGCCCACCTTGGAGGTTTGTCATGCAGAAATAGCAATCTGTCACGTGATCCTTTCCTTCTCTCCAAATCATGGGAATTCCAAAAGGCAAAGATTTCGCTCTGCCTTTACTCCATCTTCTCAAATTTTCAATGCACGTCTTGCAGCACATATGAGGGGCGAAATTTTTGTCCTGGTCCCCTAGCTTAATTCCAAAGTATGCTCTATACATTGTCTTCACAAATTTAGTGATTTGGGACTGGTTATTTGGCATGGTAACCGTCCCACATATGTAGCAGAATCTATTGGGATCATTTTTACACGCTCTATTCATTATGAAATATTTTATCTATATGCCTGAAAAGTAAAAAAAGATGATATACAAGTGAAACAAGTGATGACAGATGTTACTGTTCCAATTCCGCTTTGACAAAATCACGAAAAATTCTATTTTACTTATGAGGCCATAGCCGGATAACCTGAGCTGATTGAGAAAAACGGATTGCAGATTCGAAATCAGCAGGAAACACTCTATAAGAATCACTTACAAAACCCTTGACAGCAAAATTGATGCATACCAGTGTATTATAAGGGTTACTTTCATTAAAACTGTCGTAGTATCGATCAAAGTCTTCACGTTCATCCATACAGTCAAAATAATGTTTGGGGGGTGGTGGGCCTACGTAGTTTAAAGTCTCGCTGGTGAGGAAAGTGTAAGGGAAGTATCCTTTGGATTCCAACGTTGCCTAACATCGTTGCTCGGCTGAGTTATGATAAAAAGAAAATTAATTAATTATATTAAAAATATAGGTTATCATTGAGAAATAAATTAGGAGTTGATAAAGCTTCTAACCTTGTATAAATGTTAACTTAATTCTGAAATTCATATTCTTTTTCGTAAAATTGCTTTAATTCACTTTAAGGTGAAAAGAGCGTTACATTTTTTCTGTTCCACGGAGAGATGAAAAATGCATTGGTTTCCGGAATGTGTGTGTGTGTGTGTGTGTGTGTGTGTGTGTGTGTGTGTGTGTGTGTGTGTGTGTGTAGATTTGCGAATACGATCGATTGTTTTGATTTTATTTCGGCGAAACGAGATACTATGAGGGAGGGCGAACGTGCGTTTTGAATTGTTTACCATATCTTCCTCTGACGAAAATCTGCGTGTTAATTTTGAAAAATGCCCGATAATAATAATGATAATAATATACCTTTCCATTTTTATTCATTCATTTCAATAAACTAAGAAGCTGATACCATATAAGTTTGCAAGAAAAATAGCCAGCGCCTTTAATAAAATCATTTTTTTAATTACAAGTCAAAGGCACGGAATGTTAGAAGAGCAAGTTCGTACCGAAAATCGTGCGTTTAATAATTAATTTCTTACATTGAGTAGTTAAATTCTTGTAATAAATAATTCTCTTAAAAGGACAAAATTCATTTGTTGTAAATTAATATGCGTTTAGTTTCATTTAAATTAATACACGTTTGGCATTTTTCCTGATTTTCGTAATATATACAGAGGTTTGTGTGTGTGTGTGTGTGTGTGTGTGTGTGTGTATGTGTAGATTTGTGAATATGATAATTGAGCGAATTCTTTTAACTGATTAGTGATTTGTTTTAATTCGGTGAAAGTTCATTTATATATATATATATAAGGGTTGAAAGATTTGTGTGTGTATTTCGTCTGAGCTAATTTGACAAATGTAGGCTCGCGTCCTACCTTTTATTTCATCCCCGTCATTGACACTTTAAGGTGAAAAGCGCGTAAAATTTTTTGTTTTTGAAAGGCTTACCAAAACAAAATAGACACACATATGGGAAATCTTCCTAAAAGGATATTAATCGGCATGCCGGACCATGCTTCGGTGAATGGAAAATATAAAAAGAGTGCCTTTAAATTCGAGAATTTCGGACTTAAAAATATAACTATTAATTTCTTATAATATACGTTTAGCATCATTTGAATTAATATACATTTGGTATTTTTCCTGATTTTCATAATATATATGCAGGCGTGTGTGTGTGTGTGTGTGTGTGTGCTTGTGTGCGTGTGTGAAAGTTAAGATTTTGGAGTGAAGGGAGACGAGAGAGAGAGGAAGTTCCAGCAAAAATTCCTCTGTGAACGCGCGCACCTTTCAAAGGTTTCAATGCAGGCACGTGTGTTTTGAGTTGACGCAGATTGTTGGGTACCGCTCCTCGTCTAGGTCTCTTACATATAAAAACCCATTCACTAAGAGCATTGGCTTTCCTTTCTCACTAGAAACAAACTCTGCCATTTTAAGGGTGGTTTAACTGCAGCACTATAAATGTTATAGTTTAAATGAAGAGGCTAACCTTGTTATTTACGTCTTCGTATTTGCGTCTTGGCAACTAAGATTTTATTTAGTTGGTTGTTCATTCGAACAATTATAACGTCGAATAATTGTTGCTTCGAACAACTGTTTTTCGAACTATGGTTTTCGAACAATCGTCCGTAATTCGATTATTATTATTTATTATAATTGTGGGTATAGTTAACCTGGAAAAAGAAAGTAAATTTAAATTAGTACACTTAATTTTAAATAATATTTTGGGAAAACTGAGTAAATGGAAATATTATTTTCTCGAAAACAGAGTTTCTCGCATCACGGGCAAATATCTTTTAATTCAATCACTGATTGCCCCTCTAAAACCATAACAATACAATTTATTAAGTAGAATATTATGGTCTATTACATCAAACACCTTACTCAAATCCATAAATATTGACATCATTATTTCTTTGTTCTCCTTAGCTATATTTACATTTTCCATAAGATTTAAAGTAGCCATTTCCGTTGTTCTATTATTACGGAAACCATATTATTTGGAGATTTAAGTGTAACAGTTGATTCGACGCCTTTAGAAGGGCGTTCATTTCAAAGCGAGTCGTTGCAAGTTGCAACCACGTTTGCTTATTGCAAAGGGTACACGGATCAGCTTTCGCTCTCAATCATCTCAAAAGTAAACTTTGTAGTGGAATACAAGTTTGCAAGAGAAATAACCAGCGCCTTTAATAAAATCATTTTTTAATTACAAATCAAATGCATGCACGGAAGGCTAGAACAGCTAATATGGCTCTTTCTATATATATATATATATATATATATATATATATATATATATGTATATATATATATATATATATGGTAAGGTGAAAGAATTGTTTGTATTTCGTCTGAGCTAATTTTTTTGACGAATGTAGAGAGATTTATCAGGAGCGGTCTGGAAGAAACAGGTGTTCTTCGAATTGACCCAGATTGTCGGAAACCCTTTCCTCGTGTGTGTGTGTGTGTGCACGAGTTGTTTATTTGTTTATTATATATATATATATATATATATATATATATATATAGCCGGGTTGGGGAATGAAGCTCGTATGTTAGTTTCATTTAAATTAATACACGTTTGTTATTTTCCTGATTTTCATAATATATACAGAGGCGTGTATATGTGTGTGTGTGTGTGTGTGCGCGTGTGTGTGTAGATTTGTGAATACGATCGAGTGTTTAATTTTAGTTCGGCGAAGCGAGATACTACATCACGCCATATATATATATATATATATATATATATATATATATTGATGGTATTGGCTAGTAGCACTATTTTTCTATTAATTTCATCGACATTTTCAATCGCAGTAACATCCTCCCAAACAGTTGCAATGTTTTTTATACAATGCAAAACATTGTATGATTTCCAAAAGTGGCTTTTATTTTTACTTACAATTTATTAGTAATTTTTTCACAATTCGCTAAGGGAGTCAAGAGAGTTTTTGGTCGATGTGACTTCAAGAAATGTAAAATTATGGGGAGAAAATCCTCTTGGGACACGATGACGAATGTATGCTCGCGTCCTACCTCAAAAGATTTCGGGAAAACACGTGTATTTCGCGTACGTTTATTGATTAATTTCTTAAAAGGAGAAAATTCATTTGTTTTAAATTAATATACGTTTAGTTTCATTTAAATTAATATACGTTTGGTATTTTTCCTGATTTTCATGATATATATACAGGCGTGTGTGTGTGTGTCTGTGTGTGTGTGTGTGTGTGTGTGTGCTTGTGTGAAAGTTAAGATTTGAAGTGAAGGGGGACGAGGAGAGAGAGAGAGAGAGAGGAGAGTGAAGGGAGGCTTCTCAGGGATTGAGTTTATTATATATACAAGTACAGATGGGTGGGGGGTTTGGGGAATGAGGGAGGAGGGTCGAGGATATAAAGAAATATATCCTAATTATATTTTAAAAAGAGCATTCGCTTTCAACGTTAAACTGTGGGTCTAAGTTACGTGTAAATATAAAATATTTTCATTGTAGAAATAATAATAATAATAATGATAATAAGAATTGATGTGAAAGGTGATTGATTTAAGCAGTTAAGATGTAGTTATAAGAATATGACCCCATACAAATTACGCATAAATATAAAATATTTTCATTGTAGAAATAATAATAATAATAATAATGATAATAAGAATTGATGTGACGGGTGCTTTTTGCTCGAATATCTTGGACGAAGGATTAACCCTCGGCCGAAAAGGTCTCTAGGGGGACGATTCGAAATGACCTAGGAACACCTGCTGGTTGAGAGACCTTCCCCCAATCCCTGATAAGTCTCCCTTCTCTCCAAATGAAAAGAAATTTATGTTTCAATTGATTAATTTCTTTAAATTTCGTTTTTTTCAATTTTCTTCGCAGGGGAATTTGTGTTTTGGCTAATTTCAACTTTTAAATGAATTGTTTCGTAATTTTCATTTCGTTTCGTGACTTAAATATTTATAATAAAAATTAAGTGTGTAAAAATTATTTATTTAATAAACAGAATTTAATTTGATTCATCTACCGTCATATATTGTGGTACACTATTTAAATGGATGATTAATATATGGTTTTTTGCTATCTGGAACACATGGCGCTATCTGGAATACATGGTGCGATCTGGCAACTCAGCACCCGAATACATGGCGTGATCTGGCAACTCAGCAACTGCATACATGGTGCGATCTGGCAACACAGCACCTGAATACATGGCGTGATCTGGCAACTCAGCAACTGCATACATGGCGTTATCTGGCAACTCAGCCAGAATAGAGGTTTATAAAAGACCGAGAGACGACTGACGGAGTCATTCAAGCTCGGCTCCCAGCCGAGCAAGGACCTCTGGTCCTTCTCTTTCTGGCCCTTTGGGAAAACCCCTTAGAGGCCTCTTAGGTTAGGTAAACGAAAATAACTTGGGGGAGAACTCCGCCTCCAAGTTGCATGCCTTGCAATCAAAGGTACCTACTCTCTCTCTCTCTCTCTCTCTCTCTCTCTCCTTCAGGTGTGCCCCTCCCCCCTTGGCTCAGCCAACTGGCTGATTAGGAGCCTATAAAGAAACGCCTACTCGGCTGAAGTTTTAATATGCACTTGGCTCCTGCCAGGTGAACACCTCTCCTCCTTTCTCACCTTTCTGGCCCTTTGGTTTTTTTGCAACACCCCCACCCCCTTTGCAACACCCCACCCCCTTTGCAACACACCACCCCCCTTTGCAACATTGCGTAATCACTTTCAACATTCTTGCACTCTACCCTTTTTCGGCTGTACTACTCACATTCTGTCATTGATGTTAAGTTGAGTTTTTCTTGGCTTTGGAAGTTCATGCCAAGGCTTTAAACCTCGCCTATGACGGTACAGTCGAATGATCTCACCACTAACGATCTTTCCTCTCAACACTTCGATCTCTCTAGAAAGTTTAGCACAGCTGTTTTTCCGCTTACGCGTACCGCTTTCAATGATGTCCTTTGTTTCCTGAGAGAGTGGCAATTTTGGGCGCCCAGATTTGGTTGTATCCATTTCACATTCATCCAAAGTTTTATTCCAGTTTCTTTTGACGAAATCCTCACCTCTTCGCAACTTTTTGGCAACCAATGAACGTGTTATAAAGGTGGCTCCAGCATCACGAGCTTCCCGAAATGTTATTGCTCGTATGCGATCTATCACACGTTGCCTCTCCGAATCACCAATTAATTGAGAAGCCATTATATTATCACTTTATCAGCTAGAGTAATTCTAATACCTGCAATAAATAAAGAATTTTATATATTTTTATAATCACTAAAAACTATTTCGGTATAAGTAAACATGTAAGCTGCAAATGAGGGGGGGCTAAGATTTTTTGGAACCCCTTATATACACACACACACACACACACACAGTTTTACACACCCATTTAGGATGTATAAAGTTAAAGTGAGTGAAAAAGTAGTCTGTTAACGTTTATATATGTTACAGGCAATCTGTATAACTAAGGATCTCATGAAATCCCCAAAAATGTTCAGGGATTTAGTAGTATGATGGCAAAAAGGAAGAGAGAATTGGATCAATTTGAGAATTTCATCCTCAGGTTACTCACCGTCCTTCATGAGAGGTCCCCTCCTCCTTGGGGTCCTTTATGAGGTTTCACGGTCTTTTATGAGAGATATTTAAAAACAAAAACAAACAAAAACAAAAACAAACCAAAAAACAAAAAAAAGCAAAAAGAGGAAAACAAAAAACAAGAAAACAAGCAGAATGGAGAAATTTGAGAATTTCCTCCTCGTATTCCTCTCCTTCCTTTATGAGGCTTTACGGTCTTTCATGAGAGAGATTTAAAACCAAAACCAAAACAGACAAAAGCAAAAAAGAGGAAAACAAAAACAAGAAAACAAGCAGAATGGAGAAATTTGAGAATTTCCTCCTTGGGTTTCTTTATGAGGTTTCTTTCATGAGAAAAATTTAAAAAACAAACAAACAAACACTCCCTGACGAGATGTTGGGTTGAGTGGTAAAAACATTTCATGGCTCTTTTTACACAGCGTTCCGGCGCGTTCCGCCGTGTCCAGTTTCGCAGGTCTCGTTAGTTTCTTTTTCTGGAAGCGTTCGTGCAGAAGATGCATTTCTGGAGCATCAGGTTTCTGCTGATATATATATATATATATATATACTAGTAAATGAAAACAACGTGTATATATTATATATATAAGAAGAACTGTAGTGTCTGACAAGTAGCAAAGATTTCTTTAACGCCGACCGTGCCCTTATGACAACATGATCTTGACAAACGAGTTTTGCAATTTGAATATTAGAGATTATTTTGCCTTAATTGATCTATTCGAAGACGTGTAAGGGCTTAAAAATAACTTTTTGCCAACTGTGTGTAGATTCATTGTTTCGGTTTAATACAGGGTGTACATAAAGTCATGATCTATTTTTGTGAAGCACTTGGAAATTATATTGAATTCAATCATAAAATGATAAAGTGGTAACATTTATTAAATAATTAAGAGTAGGATTCGACGTGACGCCCATCAGTATCCCTGCACAGCTCAAATCGTTCCGCAGCATTTCTAAACACATTCTGGAGCATTTGCGGGGTTATGTTATCTGCAGCAGTTCGTATACGTGTACGTAAGTTTTCAAGACTCGTAATCTTCGTCTGATAGACGTGCGATTTAATAAAGCCCCATGCAAAGAAATCTAAAGGGGTTAAATCTGGTGATCTCGCTGGCCAAGGTCTTTTGTTGCTTCCGCGTCCGATCCAGCGATTTGGAAAACGTCCATTTAGATAATCCTGAACAATTTTGGCATAGTGACAAGGAGCACCATCATGTTACGAGTTCACATGCGCGTTAAAGTCCCTCATTATTATACAGTGAGAATATTTGGGGTTATCTGATAATGATTTAATTTGTACAGCAAATCAATGTATTCATCTAGATTACTGCCGTTGTTGTATAGTCAACAGCAGTTTACAATTAATATGCAATCATTGTTCATTTGTAATTCAATGCCTAACAACCTTACATTATCGCTTGTTAAAATTTTTATATGTTTTGACATATTTTTCCTACCGTACATCTACTGCTGATGGCGCATGGTACATAAAGTCATCATGGATGGTAGAGAGGAATTTTAGTTCTTGCTTAGGTAGCCAGTGCTCTTGCAGGAGTATCAAATCTGCACTGTCACAGATTTTATGAACATCTACAATTGAATTCCTCGCTGAACTTACGTTATATGAGACTATTTTCAACAAGTTATCCGTCATGACTGATAGAAAATTTATTATTAATATGATTATTATTATACACAGTACAAATTTCAGGCATTACCGTTAGGGCGCCTATAATTGTTATTATTATTATTATTATTATTTTGCCTCTTATCAAATCTCCTGGAAAAGTGAATAAACTCCTTAACAATAATACCATCTGGCCACTGACTCATATTGTACGGGTTGAAATGCGAATTTACACCTTTAATTATCACTTTAAATGAGTTATAATGTGGAGATTTTGTGTTCAGGTTATTAAACATTTGTATTACGAAGTAGATCCAAAAAATATTAACTAAATTTATTTAAATTTCATTTATCTAATCTTATGGGAAGCTTATATATTTCAATCCGTTCATATAGTATAATAGGGGACAATCATCATGATCAGCAAATATTATCATTATTATCATGGCTATATATATATATATATATATAAAAATTTCAGCTGATTTCAGGCTAGTAAATAAGTTTTATTTCTCTAATAATAATAATAAAATAATAATAATAATAATTGTTATTATTATTATTATTATTATTATTATTATTTCGTAATTAACTATTTATCTTAAATTGTCTTCTTAACCTTTATTATACAGGGTGTCCCAGAATTAACTATCTATTTCAATGAAATCGGACAAATTTTTTAAAAACACTTATTTATGTTTATCATGTTTAATGTGTTAAAATGTATAAATTTCTAAATTTTTTTTCATAATTTTATTTTCATAATTTTTTCATTATCTGGTCCAATGAAAGACCGTCTGAAGTCATAGAATGGCAAAGAGACTCTCCAAAAGGTAACGTGTGGCTTGGAGTGACCAAATCCAAAATTTATGGCCCATTCTTCTTTGCGGAAGCAACTGTAACAGGTACCGTCTACCTTGATATGCTTCAGCAGTTTCTCGAACCACAGCTTCTTGATGGTGGCATTCTTGATAATGTTGTGTTTCAACAAGAAGCATTAATCTTTTGGCGATAAACCTTTGTTTTTATGAAACCCCATGCAAAGAAATCCAGGGGTGTCAAATCCGGAGAACGCGGAGGCCAAGGTCGAGGTCCTCCACGTCCAATCCACCGATTCGGAAGGCGTCTGTTGAGGTATTCTCGAACAATTAGAGCATAATGACATGGTGCTCCATCTTGTTGAAACACAACATTATCAAGAATGCCATCATCAAGAAGCTGTGGTTCGAGAAACTGCTGAAGCATATCAAGGTAGACGGTACCTGTTACAGTTGCTTCCGCAAAGAAGAATGGGCCATAAATTTTGGATTTGGTCATTCCAAGCCACACGTTAACTTTTGGAGAGTCTCTTTGCCATTCTATGACTTCAGACGGTCTTTCATTGGACCAGATAATGAAAAAATTATGAAAATAAAATTATGAAAAAATTTAGAAATTTATACATTTTTAACACATATTAAACATGAAACATAAATAAAAGTGTGTTTTTAAAAAATTTGTCCGATTTCATTGAAATAGATAGTTAATTCTGGGACACCCTGTACAATAATACGAGTAACCATTGTTGTATTTTTGACATAAAAGGGCGAGGCGATTCCTCAAATTTGTTTTGGCGAAGGAAGATATATATATATATATATAGTAGTGTAAGCCAGGCTTTAAAAGAGACCAGCGTACATACATTTCATATTTCAGAAGTACAAAAGGCAAATTCAGTATTCCTTCATTGCTATAGGCCTATAGTTCAGATGGCTAAACTGTATTAACTGTTATTCAAGGTTATATTATGTCTGTAAAATAAAACTTGAGATATGCTAGCATGAAACTTATGTATCAGTTCATTACTTACACCAAATTCTGCTCAATATAACTTTAAATTAGCTGCATAGGATTTTAAAAGACCACCCGTCATGACTTTTTTAATTGATGAAAGATAATCATGCTGCAAAATTCGTGGTAATAATAAATAAGAAAAAGTAATTTTTAATAAATAACCTTATTCAAAGTTATAAAGGGTCGAAACACGCTAGATGCAGCAATTAATACAAGATAGTTCATTGATAATAATAATATTGGAGGCTTGGAGCCCATTTTACCGTCAATTTTGAATTCATACCGACACCCTTTTAAATCGATATATCACTTCTTCGTTATATATTGCTACAAAGAAAACGGAACATTGTATTTTAATGCTAAACTCTAAAAATCTTATTCAGAGGTTTACGAATAATATAAAAATATTGTACGCAACCAATCTGAAATATTGCAGACCTTTTTTAAGCATATATATAGTCAGTGGTGGGCACCGTTAACCAAAAAGTTAACTTCCATAACGATAATCCGTTAACCCCAATTTTTAACTCCGATAACGATAATCCGATAATTTTACTACAAAGCTAACGGAAGTTAACGATAATCCGTTAACGATAACTATTTCTTTACTAACATTTAAAAAAATCAAGGAAAAAAGCTTTAAAACCCATAGAAAATGTTTATTTATGCAAAATCCAACAATAAATAGGTATTTAACTGTATTTTTATCAAGTTTTGCAACTTTTTTGCTTAATAACTTTTTTTTTTATTTTTAATAAAAAATGTACTGATTACATGTTTTGAAACCCTTGTAACCACTAACCATTAACTAAATTTTAATTTACCAGGGAATTATTATGGCGGGAACTGAAAGGTAAAATTAAATTTTAGGCACATTTATTAAAGACTATGACACAATGTGCTGGTTGCCCTTCAGAAAGACCAACTTCTCAAAGTTAGGCCCAACTGCCAGTCTTGACCTCTTGGGCCTCAGGATGTCCTTGCCGAGAGAGAAGAGCCGTTCCACTGTGGCAGAGGACGGAATTGGCAGACTGAAGTTATGGCGGTTTGAATTCATTCGCGGAGCGGTGATCTTCCGTGAATGACTCCTCGCAGTTAAGGTGTTAACGGACTTTAACAGACTAAATATCGAGTTATCGGAACTTAACTGGTCCGATAACGATAAATGGAAATTAACTTCCGTTAATAGTCCGTTAAAAAAGTTAACTTCGTTAATTAACTGTTATCGGATTAACGCTTTAGTTCCCAACACTGTATATAGTGGTGACCCATTTGGCCCACTGGTTATCCTATAAAAACATGTATTCTATAAAATACACTCGCGTTTTTAGTAGTGATGCACCGGAGGCAGATTTTGGCCAGAGGCCGAAAGGCCGGAACCTCCGGCTTAGTGTTTTTTCCTCCGGCCAATTGATTTATTTCAGTATTTATATATATGTGTGTGTGTGTGTGTGTGTGTGTGTGTGTGTGTGTGTGGGGTCCATCGTCTCATCTATTTAGGGTTTATATATAGTCCTGCTATTTTAAATTATTAAGTCTTTAATAACTTAAACTTTATAAAAGTCGACTTTCTATGCTTTGTGTGTGCTAATTTCTCTAAAAATTCCCATTGGACAGAATACCCTCAGGTTATGAAACTTATGATGTCTTGCTGAATGCTGAGTAAAGTAGCCTATATCAAATCAATTATTAATACAATCACTGATCACTCATAAAATAAATTATTATTACAGTCACTGAGAACCGAAATATTAATACAATCACTGATCACTCATAAAATAAATTATTATTACAGTCATCTGAGAACTGAAATATTCGGATAGGTGCAGAAATGAGGTTTTATAGTTTTATAGAATTAAAATTAAAGTTGTCAGAATTGAGTTTGGTGTACTTGGCAAGTTTAGTGAGACCTCCGGCCGGAGCAGGAGGTTTTCTAAAATGGCCGGAACTCCTGCTCCTGCTCGGAGCTCCGATGCATCACTAGTTTTTAGTACCTTTAATAAGGTGGCTTTTTTTTCATTCCTTTACATCCATGCGTTAGTTTTCATATTTCTGTCATAATTGTGTCCAAATGAATATAGATATATATGTCCTTTTTTAATATGGACCACAACTGGTTACTTTGAAAGGTTGTACGCAATATTCAGATTAATGTATATATATATATATATATATATATATATATATATATATATATATATATACTGCCGAACATGCACTGTTTTAATTTGAACTCTCACTAGTTTTCAACATGACAACACTTAATACGTCAGATTTATTATGATGAAGAGGACTAGCAAATGCAAATGAAAATTGACAGATTTTCTTACTTTTTTGATATATTTAATCGTACAAAAGGAAGAGTATCTTACCTAAAGTGCTTTGCAGCTGATTTTCGCTTATAACTATTACTAGGGGCTTCTCTTATGAGTGTTCAGTCAGCCAACATACTGGGGCTATAATTTCCTTGGTACCGCTTTTCCATGGTTGATATATCCTGATGAAATCTTTCACCATGCCCATCGCTGACAGCGCCCAGGTTTGATGCGAAGAAACCCTGGTGGGAGTGCAGGAACTGCATTTTCAAAGACAAGGCTTGGTAAGCAATAAGCATTTGATCCATCAGGGAAACAGTTTTCTGATTTGTCGCTGCCGAGGAAATTCGTAGCCACCTCTTTAAAAGCTTTCCACGCTGTTCTTTAGCTTCATTCAAAACTCATCAAATGCAGTCTTTCATCACTTCTCTGTTCTGTGGGCGGGCCCACAAAAATGCCTTCTTTGATTTTCGCTTCGTTGATTCAAGGGAACTTCTGTTTTAGATAGAGAAACCCAGGTCCGTCTCTAATCATGGCTTTTACAAAATTTTTCATCAAACCAGGTTTGATATGGAGAGGTGATGAGAACACTTTTGTTGGATCGACTAGGGTTTGATGGGCAACAGTTTTCTGTCCTGAAACCAAATTTTGTCGAAGTGGCCACTCCTGTGCATAATAACTCTCCTTAGTTCTGCTGACCCACTCGCAGAAGAAACAAGAGAACTTTGTGCATCCAAACTGTAAGTGCAATCACTTTCAGAGCACTACAGATATGCCAGGAATGGTTATCATAGTCAATATGTTTCAAAGGTATCTGCATGTTGTTACATGATTCCTTCATATGAATTTTATGTGCAACCGAAGCCGAAGGATAGATATTACCGTTGTACGATAGTACAGCTTTCAAATTCAACTTTGATGAATCGATAAAAAGACTCCATTTCTTAGGATTGTGCTTCTCCACCAGGTCATTGGTGTTTTTGGTGCTGGTAAATCGTCACTATGTGAAAGAGGTCGCACGGCTGACAGTAAATTAGGATATTGAACCGTTCGTTTACTTTTTGAGGAATGTCCACTTATCTTCGTTAAACAAAAGAATCAATCAGTCAAGTGAGCTCTTTTTTCTCTCCATACCATTAGGACCCGCTTTTTTTTTAACTGTGTGTTGGTCTGTGAAGGTTGTGTAATATCATCTTTCGTAAAGTCGAAGTCCGTTATACTTTCCCCTTGTAGTTCTTCAAAGAACGCGTTTCTATCGCATATCAGTTTGTCAGTTTTTGGGATACTGAAAGATGATTCGTACTGAGCTCTTAATATTTCGGATACTTCTGTTAGATCGTCAGATAAAGCAGTCTTCGTTTTTCAAAGGTTCAATAGTGGCATGGTTTTTCGACTTCCTTTTTGCAAAATTATTGAAATACTCTGAGTTAACCTTTATCGCCTCTATAGCGTCGCCTTCTTAGTTTTCTGTATGCTTCTCGATTAGTTCCTGTATGACGCAATCGATACTCTGCAGTTTATCATTTAATATTTTTCTGATGTTGTTATCTTTACAGATACTTAATTTTGCAGTCACTCTTTTTCTCTTTCGGAACAATGACCTCTTTTGTCTCTCAAACCTGCTTCTCTTTCCCCTTTGTTGTATTTTTGGGACGTGTCTTTCCACAATTTCCAGCGTCTTCTCCTCTAGGGTCATTAGCAACTTTTTCGTTGTCTTGGCTTCGAAGATTGATTTCCAATCTATTACTTCCATGCTGGATGCAACATCCTCCCAGTTTATAGCTTTGGAGTGAAAATTAAAAAATTCGAATTTGCTTCTCTCTGTTGTTCGTGTTCTTTCCTGTCCTCTTGCTTTTATATTGTTTGTTATTTCATTAATGTTGTAATCCGATATTATAGTTGGGGATATTTCTACATTATCAATTAGGTTGCTGTTGTTTGTGAACACCAAATCTCTCTCTCTCTCTCTCTCTCTTCTCTCTCTCTCTCTCTCTCTCTCTCTCTATATATATATATATATATATATATATATATATATATACCTTTCAACCTTCAAATGTTCCGCGCGATGATTCTTCACTTCACGAAGGTCAAGCTTGTCACCCCTCCTCTCGAGTTGACCTGGTGAAGTAGCGAGTTCTTTTCTTGTACTCTCCACCTCACATAGCCAGGTACGCCCGGCTCATCGGGGATTATTCTGAACCAGGAGTCTAATCTTCTTTTGAAGATGTCCGCCGCAACACCACTCGTGTTTCCTAGGTCTTTGGGCAGCTGATTAAACAGTTTTGGTCCTCTCACAACAAAACTATTTTCTTTCAGGAGAAAGGATGTTCCTTATCGAGCTTTTAATTTTGGAACACGACACAGTCTTCCTTTTCTACTTTCCACTGTTGATTGGGGAGTTACAGGGTTCAGAGTAAGATTAGGGACTAGTTTCTCCATTATTTTCCAAGTGTAAATAATGGTGTATCTCTCTCTCCTCCTTTCCAGTGAATATAGGTTTAATTCATGTAACCTTTCCCAGTAATTTAGTTCTTTGTACCCGTTGATCTTGGTTGTGAAGCTTCTCTGAATCCCTTCTACTTTTCTAATGTCTTCTTTTTCATATGGGCATGTTAGGACCGAGCAGTATTCCAATTTGGGTATGATCAGTGTTTTCAGTAGAGGAATCATTATATTCCTATCCCTTCGTTTAAAGGTTCTCAGTATCTGCCCAGTTACTCTCTTTACTCTGTTTACTGCTATCTTATTTTGTACTTCAAATTTCGCATGATTAGTCATTACAACCCCTAAGCCTTTGGCTTTAGAATTTCTCTTAATTTGTTGTCCATCTGGGGTATAATATTCCATAGATTTTAGGTCCTCTCTTTTTCCGTACCGTAACAGCTGAAATTTCTCAGTGTTAAACTTCATATTGTTGTCTTCCGTCCACTTGTAGATTCTGTTCATGTCTGTTTACTGTCTGTTTACTACTGATCTTTGTGTCATCGGCAAAGGATGTTACTGTGCTGTCTCTGGTAACGTCCTCATCCATGTCAGTTAGCATGATTATGAAGAGTAGTGGAGCTAATATTGTTCCTTGTGGTACTGAGCTGAGGACCTCTGATTCTGATGAAGATGCTCCTTATATATATATATATATATATATATATATATATATATATATATATATATATATATATACAGGGTGTCCCAAAAAATGTACTCACTCTTAGACAGCCCTTTACTCATATAATTTTATTTGTTTCAGGCCATACTAACGTGAATATAATGGCAGACGTACGACTAACTTTTGAAGAAAGAAAATTTGTCATAAAGTGCTACTGGAAGTACGAAAACGTCACGGAAGTGCAAAGACAATTTAGAAGACAGTTTCACAGAGATCCACCAACGCGACGCACCATTGCTCGTATCAGAGATAAGTTTGAAGCAGATGGAACTGTTCAGGACGTCCACAAGCAACGTTCTGGAAGACCACGGACATCCACCAGCCCCGCAAGAGAAGAACAACTGCTGGAAACCCTCCTCCGATCCCCAAAGAAATCCATACGACAATCGGCTCGTGAGATAGGAATCCCAAAATCGAGCGTCCATCGCATTTTGAAACGAGTCCATTGGAAAAGTTACATTCCAACATTAATCCACGCTCTCAATGAAGATGATCCTGACCGGAGAGTTGGATTTTGTGAATGGTACCTGGACAAAAGCGCGGAAGATACAGCGTTTCCAGACAAAATTGTCTGGAGCGATGAGGCCTCCTTTAAGTTAAATGGCTCAATTAATCGACATAATTGCACCTACTGGGCTCCTCAAAATCCGCATGTTACTTTGGAACAACATTTGAACTTACCAGGGGTTACAGTGTGGTGTGGGATATCAGCATTGGGCATCGTAGGACCATTCTTTTTTGACCAAACTGTCACTGGTGCCGTTTACCTAAACTTACTGCAGGAATCCGTCGGTCCATGCATTGAAGAGATGTTTGGTGACGAAGAGAGTTACTTCCAGCAAGATGGAGCACCTCCCCACTACCATCGTGATGTAAGGGCCTATCTCGATGCAACTCATCCGAACACATGGATTGGGCGCAGAGGTTGCGTTGAATTCCCTGCACGTTCACCAGACCTCACACCAATGGACTTTTTTTTATGGGGATATGTGAAAGATAAGGTTTACGCCGCAAAACCTGCGACAGTCGATGAGTTGAAAGAGGAAATTGAAAGACAATGTCTCGCAATTCCAAATGAAATGATTCGTAATGTTATCGAATCCATTGGTCCGCGTTATCAGCTGTGTCTGGAAAATGGTGGTCATCAGTTTGAACATTTGCGAACACGCAGGAATGAGTAGACTAGACTAGGGGGAAAAGACTAAACTTTTCTTTAATTTCATTTAATTTTCTTTAATTTAATGTAATGTTCTTTAATTTAACCTATTAGACTTGTATCTATGTCAATAAACACTGCATTTATTGTCATTCAAAGTGTGAGTACATTTTTTTGGGACACCCTGTATATATATATATATATTTAAGCAGAAAGCCACAGACAAGAAGGAAAGAAACATCCATCAAGTTGGAAAGGGACTATATTTTGTATATTGCAACGTTTCAAGCACAAACTATGCTCATCCTCAGGCAAAAATTCTAAAAAGTTAAAAAAATAATATTAAAAGCCATAATGACATTAACAAAATAAAATAGGGAAAAAATCCACAAGTATTAAAAACAAAGTCACTAAAAATTCTAGAAAGTTACAATTAAAAACCATAATGACTATTATAAAACAAAAGCGAACAATTAACAAGCTTTAAAACAATGAAAGTGACACTAAAAACGAACAATGAATAACAACTATAAAATACAAAATGTAAAACTCAAAAAACTAAAAATTCACAGGCTATCTTTTAAAACACTAAAAAATTAAAAACCCACACTAAAAGGAACACACCTTAAATCTAAGCAGCACAGATTCCGAGGCAAAACTAAAAAAACAGAAGCATCTAAAACCAAGTAAAGGTTGGTTGTTCAAGATGTTCAGTTTAGACGGAGGGGAACGGATGAAATATCAGAGTTAAGCGAAGGGGAGAGTGTTTTAATATACAGGGATTCTAAAAGTCTTAACGTTTGCTCACACGGAGCGGAATCTAAAATGTTAAAATTAGCTAAAGTTATATCGACTTTGCATAGAACAACATGGCTGCGTATAGCTGAAGCTTCTTTAGTTTTCAAAGGTTTGTCAGTTCTATGGCTTATGCCCATATGGGCACAGAAACGCGACTCGAGGCTCCGCACAGTGCTACCAATATAGCTCCGATCACATCGGGGACACTTGAATTCATAAACGACAGCACTGCGCAGAGCATCCGATACACGGTCTTTAACATTAAAATATGAGCCAATAGAACGACGGTTAACAAATACTAGTTTAAAATCTATTTGACAATAAAATTTACTAAGAAGTGGCAGAAGGTTATTACGGCAATAGGAATTCAGATATCCCATTTCTGGGAGCACAAGATAATATACATTTTTAGGAACTTTAAAATTATACTTTTTAGGTTTGTAAATGTTAGCTAGAAATCTATTGATAGCGTTTTCTACAATCTGCAAAGGATAGCCATTATTCACAAAATATTTTCTTAAAAAAACAAATTCATTATGCAGACATTGATAGTTGGAACATAAATTATACGCTCGGTTAAGTAGGGTGTTTACAGAACTGACAAACCTTTCAAAACTAAAGAAGCTTCAGCTATACGCAGCCATGTTGTTCTATGCAAAGTCGATATAACTTTAGCTAATTTTAACATTTTAGATTCCGCTCCGTGTGAGCAAACGTTAAGACTTTTAGAATCCCTGTATATTAAAACACTCTCCCCTTCGCTTAACTCTGATATTTCATCCGTTCCCCTCCGTCTAAACTGAACATCTTGAACAACCAACCTTTACTTGGTTTTAGATGCTTCTGTTTTTTTAGTTTTGCCTCGGAATCTGTGCTGCTTAGACTTAAGGTGTGTTCCTTTTAGTGTGGGTTTTTAATTTTTTAGTGTTTTAAAAGATATCCTGTGAATTTTTAGTTTTTTGAGTTTTACATTTTGTATTTTATAGTTGTTATTCATTGTTCGTTTTTAGTGTCACTTTCATTGTTTTAAAGCTTGTTAATTGTTCGCTTTTGTTTTATAATAGTCATTATGGTTTTTAATTGTAACTTTCTAGAATTTTTAGTGACTTTGTTTTTAATACTTGTGGATTTTTTCCCTATTTTATTTTGTTAATGTCATTATGGCTTTTAATATTATGTTTTTAACTTTTTAGAATTTTTGCCTGAGGATGAGCATAGTTTGTGCTTGAAACGTTGCAATATACAAAATATAGTCCCTTTCCAACTTGATGGATGTTTCTTTCCTTCTTGTCTGTGGCTTTCTGCTTAAATTGAAATTGAAGCTTGCCAGAAGCGGCCTTCACCAATATATATATATATATATATATATATATATATATATATATATATATTCACACACTGCATGTTATGAGGTATATATGCAGTATACTTAAAAAAAATATATATATATACGCACACTGCAAGTAGTGTAGTGTCCCTCAATTATAGGACTGGCAGGGGATCTATTCATCACTGAAGGAAAATAGCTTGGATGTCAGGGGCCAAGACTTTTTAACCAGCTTCCAAAGAACCCCAGGAGCTTCACAGCGGGCAAAGTTGAAGTCTTTAAAAGAAGACTAGATGCCTGGCTCAGGACGGTACCAGATGAGTCGGCTGTACCTGGATATGCGCAGCAGAGAATGCAAGAGAACAAATCGCTCATTCACCAGGCCTAGTGGCCTGTGTGTGAAGAGAGACCAACTGTGTGTAAAGAGAGACCAACGCAGGGAGCTGCTACGAGGTTGCGATATATATATATATATATATATATATATATGTTAAACACAGACCGTGCATGGAACAAGGAACTCTTCTGGGAAAATTAAATCCACTATAGTCCGAATAAGTAATGGTAAATGACAAATACCATAGTTTTTCTTTTTCATGATGCTAGCCCGACGTGGGCAACGGGTCTCTCGCAAAGAGGTCCCATAAATATAGCTTCCCTCACCAGCTATCTGCAAAGCAGACAGGATCCAGCTTTGGGACATGGATCTAGGGTTTAAAGCAAGCCTAGTCCCACTACATTCAGAACCTCTATATACAGGGTGGGCGGAAAGTAGCTCCCTATTTTGGATTGGTAAAAAAATACGTATATTATCCATTTATTTCAGAAGAAATAATATGAAAAGGTAGGCATACATGGTAGGTTTTTCTAAAATTCAATGTGGGCTCCAACTCTTTCCACCAGCTTCTGGAGCCGCCCAGGAATGGCGTCCACTGACTTTAGCAGGAACTCCGGCGGGATGGAGGACATGACTTCCCGAATTCGGTCCTCCAGTTCTTCCAATGTCCTCGGTTTGGTGCGGTAGACTTCTTCCTTTACCCACCCCCAAAGAAAGAAGTCGCACGGTGTCAAGTCGGGGCTCCTGGCTGGCCATTGATGTGGACCACGTAAGTAAAAGACTCGTTGCATTCACGTCGGATTGAATAAATCAAAGAAAAAGGGGTAACTATTGTATTTTTAGCCAAAAAAACCAAAACTTAAACCTCAACCGGGACATTGAGCGTCCACTTTTCAAGGCACGTAACACGTCCATTTAATATACACAAACTCAGAATGGTCCCCTGAGAAACTTATATGTTAAACACAGACCGTGCATGGAACAAGGAACTCTTCTGGGAAAATTAAATCCACTATAGTCCGAATAAGTAATGGTAAATTACAAATACCATAGTTTTTCTTTTTCATGATGCTAGCCCGACGTGGGCAACGGGTCTCATGAAAAAGAAAAACTATGGTATTTGTCATTTACCATTACTTATTCGGACTATAGTGGATTTAATTTTCCCAGAAGAGTTCCTTGTTCCATGCACGGTCTGTGTTTAACATAAGTTTCTCAGGGGACCATTCTGAGTTTGTGTATATATATATATATATATATATATATATATATACAGGGCGTCCCAAAAAAATGTATACACACTTTAAATAATTATAAAGGCAGTGTTTATTAAAATACATTTCATTTTCAAATGTAATAGAATCTACAGACATTATTTAATTGTTTTGTCAACGCCTGTTTTCAAACTGACGTCCGTTCTGGTCCAGGCACTGCTGATAACGCGAAGCAATGGAATCGCAAACATCACGAAACATTTCGTTTGGTATTTGTGTGCATTCTCGTTCAATGGCTGCTCTCAATTCAGCGACTGTTGCAGGTTTTATAGCGTAGACTTTGTCTTTTAAGTATCCCCATAAAAAAAAGTCTAGTGGTGTGAGGTCTGGTGAACGCGGAGGGTATTCTACGAAACCCCTTCGTCCAATCCACATCCACATCGTGCCAAGTACCACTCGCAATACTCCACTCTTCGGTCCGGATCATCTTCATTAATAGCATGGACTAATCTTGGAATGTAACTTTTCCATTGACAGCGCTTCAAAATGCGTTGGACAGACGATTCTGAAATTCCTACCTCACGACTCGCTTGCCGCACAGATTTTCTTGGACTTTGGTGATACGTTTCCAGTACTCTTTCTTGCTTTGTGGGGCTTGTCGATGTCCGTGGTCTTCCGGAACGCTTCTTGTGGACATTCTGAACAGTTCCATCGGCTTCAAACTTATCTCTAATTCGAGTGATGGTAAGTCGCGTTGGTGGATCTGTTTGAAACTCCCTCCTAAACTGTCTTTGCACTTCAACTGCGTTTTCACACTTCCAGTAGCATTTTAGAATGAATTTTTTGTTCAAAGCTTAGTCTGACTGCCATTATTAATTCTAATGGGTTTAACTTGGAAAGAAAGAAACACCAATTGAGCTATCAGCTGTTAAAGTGTGTATACATTTTTTTGGGACGCCCTATATAATTTTATATATGTAGAAGCAATAAAGGAAAATTCAAAATGCTTTTATAGCTATGCGAAAAGGAAAACAAAAACTATGGGGCTATCGGGCCCTTATGGAAGAGAAATAATGAACTAACTGACGATCTAAAAGAAATATCTGAAAAACTGAGAGCTCAGTATGAAGCAGTTTTCAGTACCCCAAAAAGTGACAAAGTGATACCCGACATAGATGCATTCTTTGAAGAAAAATTACAAGGAGAGTGATTTTTCAGCTGATCTTTGTATCGTCTGCAAAGGATGTTACTATACTGTAGCTGTTTACTCCGCTGTCTCTGTCTGTTATCATGATAATGAACAGGAGTGGGGCCCCAGTACTGTACCTTGTGGTACTGAGCTGCCTCCTTCCGATTCTGATGATGATATACCTTGAATTTTGACGACCTGTAGACGTTCTCTGAGGAAGTTGTATATCCATTTTTCCACTTTGCCTGTTATACCCATATATTTCATTTTATGTGCTCTTATACCATGATCACATTTGTCGAAAACTTTAGCAAAATCCTTTAGCCTTTCAGTGCATCTAGGATATTGTTATAGTGCTCTACTAGTTATGATAGGCATAATCTACCTGATCGGAATCCGTGCTGATTTTCGTTGAATCTTTCCAGTGTCTCCAAGAAATCGTAGATTTTCTCTCTAATTATTCTTTCAAATACTTTGGTGAGGTGGGACGTCAATGACACTGGTATTTAGTTCTTTGCTTGAGATCTATCCCCTCCTTTATATATAGGGAAAATGTTTGCGCTTTCCAAGATGCTCGGTATTTCCCCAATGTTTAGGGATCTTCTTCATATCCAGTATAAAGGTGTAGCTATTTAATTTTTACAATTTTTAATTAATAATGCGTTCCAATTGTCCGGACCTGCAACTGAATGTGGTTTCATTTGTCCTATAGCTAGCGAGAGCTATAGGACAAATGAAACCACATTCAGTTGCAGGTCCGGACAATTGGAACGCATTATTAATTAAAAATTGTAAAAATTAAATAGCTACACCTTTATACTGGATATGGAGAAGATCCCTAAACATTGGGGAAATACCGAGCATCTTGGAAAACGCAAACATTGTCCCTATATATAAAGGAGGGGATAGATCTCAAGCAAAGAACTAAATACCAGTGTCATTGACGTCTCACCTCACCAAAGTATTTGAAAGAATAATTAGAGAGAAAATCTACGATTTCTTGGAGACACTGGAAAGATTCAACGAAAATCAGCACGGATTCCGATCAGGTAGATTATGCCTATCATAACTAGTAGAGCACTATAACAATATCCTAGATGCACTGAAAGGCTAAAGGATTTTGCTAAAGTTTTCGACAAATGTGATCATGGTATAAGAGCACATAAAATGAAATATATGGGTATAACAGGCAAAGTGGAAAAATGGATATACAACTTCCTCAGAGAACGTCTACAGGTCGTCAAAATTCAAGGTATATCATCATCAGAATCGGAAGGAGGCAGCTCAGTACCACAAGGTACAGTACTGGTGCCCCACTCCTGTTCATTATCATGATAACAGACAGAGACAGCGGAGTAAACAGCTACAGTATAGTAACATCCTTTGCAGACGATACAAAGATCAGCTGAAAAATCAACGATGCAAATGAAGTGGAGGCCTTGCAGAGGGACACGAACAAAATATACAAATGGTCAGAAGACAACATGACATTTAACACCGAGAAATTTCAGCTCTTGAGATATGGCAGAAATGAGGAACTTAAACAGACTGCAAATTATGCTTCAGATAGACAGGAAATTCAGAGAAGCACGAAAGCGATCGATCTGGAGGTAATAATGGCCGATGATGCGAAATTCGAAACACAAAATTAGATAACGATAAATAAAGCAAAATGAGTCGCGGGACAGGTACTAAGAACGTTCAAAAGAAGGGACAGGTCAGTAATGATTCCGCTGCTAAAGACACTGATTATACCAAAACTTGAATACAGCTCAGTCTTGACGTCCCCATATAAAAAGGACGAAACTAATAGAGTAGAAGAAACTCAGAGATATTTCACATCAGAGATTGATGGTTGCAAAAAGCTTAACTACTGGGAAAGACTACATAAACTAAATCTGTACTCCCTGGAAAGAAGAAGATAGAGGTACACCATAATCTACATATGGAGAATGATCGAAAAACTGATACCAAACCTTAAACTAAACCCAATTACCATTCAAACAAAATTGGAAAATAGGAAATTCAGGATGTGTAGCGTTCCCAAATTAAAGGCCCGGCAGGGGATCTATTCATCATTGAAGGAAAATAGCTTGGTTGTTAGGGGGCCAAGAATTTTCAACCAGCTTCCAAAGCCTTACCAAGCCTTTTCAACCCTTACCAGCTCTTAAGTGACTAAGAGCTGGTAAGGGTTAGAATTTGAAAACACATATGAGCGTGTAACGGCATTATGAAATGAAGTTAATTCATTTCCTAACTACGGTCTAAAGATGTCCCCTAAAAGTTATATTTTCTTACATTCTGTTTCAGAGTTAGATAAATGTTCTCAGAAGCAGCGAGGTGTTATTCAAATTATTTATGTTAATGAACTTCCTGATGATTAGATATTCTGCATTGTATATTTTGTACCAAAATATAAATTTTCCCCATGTCATATCTCTGAGCTTAGCCTATAATGGGGTTTGATGAAACCTTCATATCGGATTTTTGTTCGTAATTAGAAGTGGTTATAATACCCGTAGCTAAAAGTAAAAAATCTGGAAAATATTTGTGGAGTCTTCATGGAAAATTTCGATATCGTAAAGTCAAACCCAAGATCATTCTGCCTGAAGGCGAAACTGGCAGTTCTGGCTTTTGTTTGTTAGTGCTCTCTCTCTCTCTCTCTCTCTCTCTCTCTCTCTCTCTCTCTCTCTCTATATATATATATATATATATATATATATAATGATACACACAGGCCGTGCATGGAACAAGGAACTCTTCTGGGAAAATTAAATCCACTATAGTCCGAATAAGTAGTGGTAAACCCTCACCAGCTATGTGCAAAGCAGATAGGATCCAGCTTTGGGACAGGATCTAGGGGTTACAGCTACACCTAGCCTACTATATCCAGAACCTCAATATAAGCAAAGAATCATTGCATTCGCGTCGGATTGAATATATCAAAGAAAAAGGGGTAGCTATTGTATTTAGCTAAAAACCAAAATTTAAACCTCAACTGGCAAAATTGAGCGTCCACTTTTCAAGGCACATAAGTTGACATAACATGTCCGTTTCATGATGGGATTGAACTCAGAATGGTCCCCTGAGGTTTTTTCATGATACACACATCTGGTGTGTGTAAATCCATTCGATGCGAATCCATCCAACGCGAATGCAGCGAGTCTTTTGCTTATATTGAGGTTCTGGATATAGTAGGCTAGGTGCAGCTGTAACCCCTAGATCCTCTCCTAAAGCTGGATTTTATCTGCTTTGCAGATAGCTGGTGAGGGAAGCTATATTTTTGGGGCCTCTTTGCGAGTGACCCGTTGCCCACATCGGGCTAACATCATGAAAAATTAAAAACTGTAGTGTTTGTCATTTACCATTACTTATTCGGACTATAATGGATTTAATTTTCCCAGAAGTGTTCCTTGTTCCATGCACGGTCTGTGTGTATCATGAAAAAACTTCAGGGGACCATTCTGAGTTTAATCTCATTATACGAGTATATATATATATATATATATATATATATATATATATATACACTTTCCCTTTCATCCTTTCAAATGTTTCGTATAATGATTCCTCATTTCACGAAGGTCAAGCTTGTCGTCCATCCTCCCGAGATGGCCATCCCACATAGCCAGGTACTCCCGGCTCATCTGGGTTTGTTCTGAGCCAGGCGTCTAATCTTCTTTTGAAGATATCCTTCACAACACCATTCGTGTTCCTTGACTCCTTGGGCATCTGGTTAAACAGTCTTGGTCCTCTTATAACAAGACTATTTTCCTTCAGGATTGGGGATGTTCCCTGACAAGCCTTTAATTTGGGAAACGACACAGTCTTCCTTTTCTACTTTCCACTGTTGTTTGGTGGGTTATGGGTTCAGAGTCAGATTAGGGGCTAGTTTCTCCATTATTTTTCAAGTGTAAATAAAGATGTATCTCTCTTTCCAGTGAATATATAGGGTGTCCATAAATTATTCACCCCATTATAAGCCCTAATAAATTCGTTATTATAGGAGCTATCTTAAAACGGTTTGCGGCAATTAATAACACAACTCAAGAATTTTTTCTTTATTTCGCAGAACATCCACTAAGGGCACAATGGCGACAGTGAAGGAGAAAGCAATGTGTGTACTGTGGATGTGGGAAACCAAATCTCTAATTACTATACAGAGACGTTTTCGGGAGGAATATCAGAAAACTCCACCAACAAAGCAATCACTCAAGCGATGGCTGAAACAATTTCAAGAAACTGGCAGTGTGCTATATCAGAAAGGAGCTGGTAGGCCTAGTGCAGTGATGGCGAACCTTTTTATCCAAGTGTGCCAAAATTCGTGTTTTTCAAATAATGATATTGTTGGCGTGTCACTTGCATACATGCATTTTAAATTTAACTACAAAATCATAGATAGCTGACTTATTAATCGAAAGTACTAGGGCGTAGACGATTTATTGCAGTTTTTCATCAGAATACCAAACATTTTCAACATCCATCGCATGTCACCTGAAACCCTGCGGCGTGTCACTGCTGACACGCGTGTCATAGGTTCGCCATCACTGGGCCCTAGTGTGTCTGAAGATAAGATAGCAGGAATTCAGGAGGCATTTATCCGAAGTCCTACAAAATCCATCTGCCGAGCAAGCCGAGAACTGCAAATACCGCGTTCAACAGTGCATAAGTGGTTCACAAGAGGTTGAAAGTTTATGCCTACAAATTGCAAACCTTGCAGAAACTTCTACCAAATGAGAAACCCAAACGGGTACAGTTTGCTGTTGACATTCTTGACCGTATTGATGAAGATGAGCATTTTTTGAACAATGTCGTTTTCAGTGATGAAGCGACATTCCATCTGTCTGGTAAAGTCAACAGACACAATTGCCGTATATGGGGATCAGAAAATCCACTTGAATTTATTGAACACGAACGCAACAGTCCCAAGACAAACGTTTGGTGTGCTCTCTCCCATAACCGTGTGAGTGGACCATTTTTCTTCCATGAGAACACTGTGAAGGCTACAAATTATCTAGATATGCTTGAATGGTATGCTGCACCTCAGCTTGAGGATATGCAGCCCCGTGTGTTCTTTCAGTAAGATGGGGCACCGCCACACTGGGGATTAGAAGTGCGGAGGTTTCTCAATGAAAAGTTCCCTTCTCGTTGGATCGGGCGAGATGGCCCTATTCCATGGCCTCCTCGTTCCCCGGATATCACGCCTCTGGATTTCTTTTTATGGGGCTACACAAAGGACAGAGTGTATGCAAAGAAGGTTAATAACATCACAGAATTAAGACACCGAATTGAAGAGACATTAGCTTCCATCATGCAAGACATGCTTCTTAATGTTTGGAACGAAATCATCTATCGCCTTGATGTTCTGCGTGCTACCAATGGGGCTCACGTGGAGGTTTACTGAATTAAAACAAAAATTTCTTGAGTTGTGTTATTAATTGCCGCAAACGGTTTTAAGATAGCTCCAATAATAACGAATTTATTAAGGCTTATAATGGGGTGAATAATTTCTGGACACCCTGTAGGTTTAATTCCTTTCCCAGTAATTTAGTTCTTTGCATCCAATCTTGGCTGTGAAGCTTCTCTGAACCCCTTCTAGTTGTCTAATGTGTTCTTTTTATGTGGACATGTTAGGACCGAACAGTACCCCAACTTGGATATGATCGGTGTTTTCAATAGAGTAATCATTATATTCCTATCCCTTCGTTTAAAGGCTCTCAGTATCTGCCCAGTTATTCTTTTGTTCTGTTTACTGCTATCTTATTTTGTTTCAAATTTCGTGTATACATACATATAATATATATATATATATATATGTTCACCACCACCTTGGGCTTTCCTCCCATTTCACCGACATCCCTTTCACCGACATATCTTACAACTTTTCTCTCCTACATGACCTAGAGTCATGTAGGAGATCGCTTTGGAAATAGGCCCAACATTCTGGATTTATTTCTTACCACTCATCCTTCTTACTCTGTGAAACTTTTGTCTCCGTTGGGCACCACGATCACAATCTTATATCCGTTTCCTGTCCTATCGCTCCAATACGGCTTCTGGATCCCCCTAAGAGGGGATGTCCTTAGGAAGTACTTCTGTGATTTCCCATGGAATGATTACTGCATCCGTGACCGGGGCTCTCCGGCCTTCACCGGAGAGAGGCCCACTGTTCCTTCAAGGCTCAGGTCGATTATACACGAAGTCTATCATCAAGTAAAGCCCTCTACAATTTCATCCTGCAAGAAACAACATCACTGCTGCGGGTGTTTCGGTTGGCCCCCTTTTCAACAAGTCTCTATCGGCCCTCAACACTCATCCTTTCGCCGGTAAGGCCAGTCCTCCTGCAGAAGCAATACTTCGAAGCTCAGGTCCGTAAACCTTCTAGTAGGCTACAAACCACAAGCCTACCTTTGCCTTCATGTTAAACATTTCCCGCGTAGCCCACACAGTGTAACCGCAGCCTCGCGAATAGGCTATACCCAAAAGTGTACTCGAGGCGGCAAGCACCCGGCAAACTAACTCTCTCATTACGACTGCGGTAGGCCTGTACAATTATTTTACCGTATTCAATTATCTTACTGTATTTGTATCCGTTTGTTTATTTGCTCATTTATGCATTTCATTTTCACTGACCTAATCCATTTACTGTACCGTACCGTACGTTCATTACTTATTCTGTGTTCACCTCTGCATATCTCATTAGCCTACCTGAATTCGTGTACTTACTTAGCAATTAGACTGTATAACCATTCCTTATTGCTAATACTCAGTCACCTTTGCATAGTATAAATGCCGTTATATAATTGTTGATTACTATAACTCTCGTTATTGAATTGTCAATCACTGTGAACAAATAATTGATTTATTTTCCTAATTAAACACAAAACAACAAAGTAATTTCTCTCTTTTTAGTAAATATTTTGTTTGGGCTGTAGGCCCAAGCTGGTGACCCCTAATTATTAATTTCAATTTTATTAAGTAATTATAGTAAGCCTACTTTCTTAGCCACATCAAATCGGTGATCAGTAGGCCACTATATATATATATATATATAATATATAAAATTAGCTATGATAATAATGATAATATTTGCTGATCATGATGATTGTCCCCTACTATACTATACGAACAGATTGAAATATATAAGCTTCCCTAAGATTAGATAAATTTAAATGAATTTAGTTAATATTTTCTGGATCTATTTCGTAATACAAATATTAGACCAATTAAAAATTTGTTTATGAGTTAATTGTATTTATTCTAATCTTATTTTGTTTGGTATCGGTATTAATATATTAAACTGAGACGATGAATCTAAACAAAGTTGGCAAAAAGTTATTTTCTGAGCCCTTACACGTCTTCGAATAGGTCAATTAGGTAAAGTAGGTTGTCTGTTATGGAATTTTATGTTAAGGTTTTTCCTATTTAAGCCAAAATAATCTCTAATATTCAAATTGCAAAATTCGTTTGTCAAAATCATGTTGTCATAAGGCCACAGTCGGCGTTAAAGAAATCTTTGCTATTTGTCAGACACTACAGTTCTTATATTTATAGTATATACACGTTGTTTTCATTTACTAGTATATATATATATATATATATATATATATATATATATATATCAGACATGGGGCTGAGGCCTGGCCTCGGGGGATATTTCACAGGCTTCGGCCTCACTCCTCAAAAGTTGTCTTGGCCTCGGCCTCAGCCTCGAGGCCATTTAAAAAGTGGAAAGGCCTCGTCACTTTCGTGAGGCTTTAGGGAATCCTGGTTTGTTTTGTTCTGTAATTTTCAACCCCCGGTAGCATTGGGGTAGAGATTCTTCAGGTGGGCGCGCTCTGAATGGATATTCTTCAGGTGAGGACCATGACCTGACATGTGACCGTATATGACGGCATACTTTGATAAATATTATCCAGACAGGTGACTAGTCAGACGGCAGTCTTTGATAAATACTATTCAGTTAGCTGACCAACGGATTAGTGACAGGTCACTCTGACGTTAGGTACATAAATATTATATATGTTTCGGTATATAAATATTATTCAGTCAGTCAGCAGTAGACCAATTAACTAAATATAGCAAAACTAGCGTGGGAAAGCAATTTATCAGTTGGTCATCAGTTGAACTGAGCTCATATAATGTGTTTGTGTTATTTATGTGTATAAGCTATTGTACTGTATCTATTTCTGTAACAAAAAATAGGTCAAACTAGAGAAGAATACCACCTGGTATACTGATAACTAGTTACTAGCGTCGATAATTTTGTTCTTCGCCCGTCGTAAATTGTAACATATAAACTTCTAAATAATATGATTTGAAATGAATATACAGGGTGTACATAAAGTCAGGATCTATTTTGTGAAGCACTTGGAAATTATATGGAATTCAATCATAAAATGATAAAGTGGTAACATTTATTAAGTAATTAAGAGTAGGATTCGACGTGACGCCCATCAGTATCCCTGCACAGCTCAAATCGTTCCGCAGCATTTCTAAACACATTCTGGAGCATTTGCGGGGTTATGTTATCTGCAGCAGTTCGTATACGTGTACGTAAGTTTTCAAGACTCGTAATCCTCGTCTGATAGACGTGCGATTTGATAAAGCCCCATGCAAAGAAATCTAAAGGGGTTAAATCTGGTGATCTCGCTGGCCAAGGTCTTTTGTTGCTTCCGCGTCCGATCCAGCGATTTGGAAAACGTCCATTTAGATAATCCTGAACAATTTTGGCATAGTGACAAGGAGCACCATCATGTTGATAGCCGACGGGGATAGGATTGTTAGTACCGTCGTCTATCAACATGATGGTGCTCCTTGTCACTATGCCAAAATTGTTCAGGATTATCTAAAGGGACGTTTTCCAAATCGCTGGATCGGACGCGGAAGCAACAGACCTTGGCCAGCGAGATCACCAGATTCAACCCCTTTAGATTTCTTTGCATGGGGCTTTATCAAATCGCACGTCTATCAGACGAAGATTACGAGTCTTGAAAACTTACGTACACGTGTACGAACTGCTGCAGATAACATAACCCCGCAAATGCTCCAGAATGTGTTTAGAAATGCTGTGGAACGATTTGAGCTGTGCAGGGATACTGATGGGCGTCACGTCGAATCCTACTCTTAATTATTAATAAATGTTACCACTTTATCATTTTATGATTGAATTCCATATAATTTCCAAGTGCTTCACAAAAATAGATCCTGACTTTATGTACACCCTGTATATTCATTTCAAATCATATTATTTAGAAGTTTATATGTTACAATTTACGACGGGCGAAGAACAAAATTATCGACGCTAGTAACTAGTTATCAGTATACCAGGTGGTATTCTTCTCTAGTTTGACCTATTTTTTGTTTACAGAAATAGATACAGTACAATAGCTTATACACATAAATAACACAAACACATTATATGAGCTCAGTTCAACTGATGACCAACTGATAAATTGCTTTCCCACGCTAGTTTTGCTATATTTAGTTAATTGGTCTACTGCTGACTGACTGAATAATATTTATATACCGAAACATATATAATATTTATGTACCTAACGTCAGAGTGACCTGTCACTAATCCGTGGTCAGCTAACTGAATAGTATTTATCAAAGACTGCCGTCTGACTAGTCACCTGTCTGGATAATATTTATCAAAGTATGCCGTCATATACGGTCACATGTCAGGTCATGGTCCTCACCTGAAGAATATCCATTCAGAGCGCGCCCACCTGAAGAATCTCTACCCCAATGCTACCGGGGGTTGAAAATTACAGAACAAAACAAACCAGGATTCCCTAAAGCCTCACGAAAGTGACGAGGCCTTTCCACTTTTTAAATGGCCTCGAGGCTGAGGCCGAGGCCAAGACAACTTTTGAGGAGTGAGGCCGAAGCCTGTGAAATATCCCCGAGGCCAGGCCTCAGCCCATGTCTGATATATATATATATATATATATATATATATATATATATATATATACTAGTAAATGAAAACAACGTGTATATACTATAAATATAAGAACTGTAGTGTCTGACAAATAGCAAAGATTTCTTTAACGCCGACTGTGGCCTTATGACAACATGATTTTGACAAACGAATTTTGCAATTTGAATATTAGAGATTATTTTGGCTTAAATAGGAAAAACCCTTAACATAAAATTCCATAACAGACAACCTACTTTACCTAATTGACCTATTCGAAGACGTGTAAGGGCTCAGAAAATAACTTTTGCCAACTTTGTTTAGATTCATCGTCTCAGTTTAATATATTAATACCGATACCAAACAAAATAAGATTAGAATAAATACAATTAACTCATAAACAAATTTTTAATTGGTCTAAATTTGTATTACGAAATAGATCCAGAAAATATTAACTAAATTCATTTAAATTTATCTAATCTTAGGGGAAGCTTATATATTTCAATCTGTTCGTATAGTATAGTAGGGACAATCATCATGATCAGCAAATATTATCATTATTATCATAGCTAATTTTATATATATATATATATATATATATATAGTGGCCTACTGATCACCGATTGATGTGGCTAAGAAAGTAGGCTTACTATAATTACTTAATAAAATTGAAATTAATAATTAGGGGTCACCAGCTTGGGCCTACAGCCCAAACAAATATTTACTAAAAAGAGAGAAATTACTTTGTTGTTTTGTGTTTAATTAGGAAAATAAATCAATTATTTGTTCACAGTGATTGACAATTCAATAACGAGAGTTATAGTAATCAACAATTATATAACGGCATTTATACTATGCAAAGGTGACTGAGTATTAGCAATAAGGAATGGTTATACAGTCTAATTGCTAAGTAAGTACACGAATTCAGGTAGGCTAATGAGATATGCAGAGGTGAACACAGAATAAGTAATGAACGTACGGTACGGTACAGTAAATGGATTAGGTCAGTGAAAATGAAATGCATAAAATGAGCAAATAAACAAACGGATACAAATACAGTAAGATAATTGAATACGGTAAAATAATTGTACAGGCCTACCGCAGTCGTAATGAGAGAGTTAGTTTTGCCGGGTGCTTGCCGCCTCGAGTACACTTTTGGGTATACTATTCGCGAGGCTGCGGTTACACTGTGTGGGCTACGCGGGAAATGTTTAACATGAAGGCAAAGGTAGGCTTGTGGTTTGTAGCCTACTAGAAGGTTTACGGACCTGAGCTTCGAAGTATTGCTTCTGCAGGAGGACTGGCCTTACCGGCGAAAGGATGAGTGTTGAGGGCCGATAGAGACTTGTTGAAAAGGGGGCCAACCGAAACACCCGCAGCAGTGATGTTGTTTCTTGCAGGATGAAATTGTAGAGGGCTTTACTTGATGATAGACTTCGTGTATAATCGACCTGAGCCTTGAAGGAACAGTGGGCCTCTCTCCGGTGAAGGCCGGAGAGCCCCGGTCACGGATGCAGTAATCATTCCATGGGAAATCACAGAAGTACTTCCTAAGGACATCCCCTCTTAGGGGGATCCAGAAGCCGTATTGGAGCGATAGGACAGGAAACGGATATAAGATTGTGATCGGTGGTGCCCAACGGAGACAAAAGTTTCACAGAGTAAGAAGGATGAGTGGTAAGAAATAAATCCAGAATGTTGGGCCTATTTCCAAAGCGATCTCCTACATGACTCTAGGTCATGTAGGAGAGAAAAGTTGTAAGATATGTCGGTGAAAGGGATGTCGGTGAAATGGGAGGAAAGCCCAAGGTGGTGGTGAACATATATATATATATATATATTATATGTATGTATACACGAAATTTGAAACAAAATAAGATAGCAGTAAACAGAACAAAAGAATAACTGGGCAGATACTGAGAGCCTTTAAACGAAGGGATAGGAATATAATGATTACTCTATTGAAAACACCGATCATATCCAAGTTGGGTACTGTTCGGTCCTAACATGTCCACATAAAAAAGAACACATTAGACAACTAGAAGGGGTTCAGAGAAGCTTCACAGCCAAGATAATGGATGCAAAGAACTAAATTACTGGGAAAGGAATTAAACCTACAGGGTGTCCAGAAATTATTCACCCCATTATAAGCCTTAATAAATTCGTTATTATTGGAGCTATCTTAAAAACCGTTTGCGGCAATTAATAACACACTCAAGAAATTTTTGTTTTAATTCAGTAAACCTCACGTGAGCCCCATTGGTAGCACGCAGAACATCAAGGCGATAGATGATTTCGTTCCAAACATTAAGAAGCATGTCTTGCATGATGGAAGCTAATGTCTCTTCAATTCGGTGTCTTAATTCTGTGATGTTATTAACCTTCTTTGCATACACTCTGTCCTTTGTGTAGCCCCATAAAAAGAAATCCAGAGGCGTGATATCCGGGGAACGAGGAGGCCATGGAATAGGGCCATCTCGCCCGATCCAACGAGAAGGGAACTTTTCATGAGAGAAACCTCCGCACTTCTAATCCCCAGTGTGGCGGTGCCCCATCTTACTGAAAGAACACACGGGGCTGCATATCCTCAAGCTGAGGTGCAGTACCATTCAAGCATATCTAGATAATTTGTAGCCTTCACAGGTTCTCATGGAAGAAAAATGGTCCACTCACACGGTTATGGAGAGAGCACACCAAACGTTTGTCTGGGACTGTTGCGTTCGTGTTCAATAAATTCAAGTGGATTTTCTGATCCCCATATACGGCAATTGTGTCTGTTGACTTTACCAGACAGATGGAATGTCGCTTCATCACTGAAAACGACATTGTTCAAAAAATGCTCATCTTCATCAATACGGTCAAGAATGTCAACAGCAAACTGTACCCGTTTGGGTTTCTCATTTGGTAGAAGTTTCTGCAAGGTTTGCAATTTGTAGGCATAAACTTTCAACCTCTTGTGAACCACTTATGCACTGTTGAACGCGGTATTGCAGTTCTCGGCTTGTCGGCAGATGGATTTTGTAGGACTTCGGATAAATGCCTCCTGAATTCCTGCTATCTTATCTTCAGACACACTAGGGCCCAGTGATGGCGAACCTATGACACGCGTGTCAGCAGTGACACGCCGCAGGGTTTCAGGTGACATGCGATGGATGTTGAAAATGTTTGGTATTCTGATGAAAAACTGCAATAAATCGTCTACGCCCTAGTACTTTCGATTAATAAGTCAGCTATCTATGATTTTGTAGTTAAATTTAAAATGCATGTATGCAAGTGACACGCCAACAATATCATTATTTGAAAAACACGAATTTTGGCACACTTGGATAAAAAGGTTCGCCATCACTGCACTAGGCCTACCAGCTCCTTTCTGATATAGCACACTGCCAGTTTCTTGAAATTGTTTCAGCCATCGCTTGAGTGATGCTTTGTTGGTGGAGTTTTCTGATATTCCTCCCGAAAACGTCTCTGTATAGTAATTAGAGATTTGGTTTCCCACATCCACAGTACACATTGCTTTCTCCTTCACTGTCGCCATTGTGCCCTTAGTGGATGTTCTGCGAAATAAAGAAAAAAATTCTTGAGTTGTGTTATTAATTGCCGCAAAACCGTTTTAAGATAGCTCCTATAATAACGAATTTATTAGGGCTTATAATGGGGTGAATAATTTATGGACACCCTATATATTCACTGGAAAGAGAGATACATCTTTATTTACACTTGAAAAATAATGGAGAAACTAGCCCCTAATCTGACTCTGAACCCATAACCCACCAAACAACAGTGGAAAGTAGAAAAGGAAGACTGTGTCGTTTCCCAAATTAAAGGCTTGTCAGGGAACATCCCCAATCCTGAAGGAAAATAGTCTTGTTATAAGAGGACCAAGACTGTTTAACCAGATGCCCAAGGAGTCAAGGAACACGAATGGTGTTGTGAAGGATATCTTCAAAAGAAGATTAGACGCCTGGCTCAGAAACAAACCCAGGAGCCGGGAGTACCTGGCTATGTGGGATGGCCATCTCGGGAGGATGGACGACAAGCTTGACCTTCGTGAAATGAGGAATCATTATACGAAACATTTGAAAGGATGAAAGGGAAAGTGTATATATATATATATATAGATATATATATATATATATATACTCGTATAATGAGATTAAACTCAGAATGGTCCCCTGAAGTTTTTCATGATACACACAGACCGTGCATGGAACAAGGAACACTTCTGGGAAAATTAAATCCATTATAGTCCGAATAAGTAATGGTAAATGACAAACACTACAGTTTTAATTTTTCATGATGTTAGCCCGATGTGGGCAAAGGGTCACTCGCAAAGAGGCCCCAAAAATATAGCTTCCCTCACCAGCTATCTGCAAAGCAGATAAAAATCCAGCTTAGGAGAGGATCTAGGGGTTACAGCTGCACCTAGCCTACTAATCCAGAACCTCAATATAAGCAAAAGACTCGCTGCATTCGCGTTGGAGGATTCGCATCGAATGGATTTACACACACCAGATGTGTGTATCATGAAAAAACCTCAGGGGACCATTCTGAGTTCAATCCCATCATGAAACGGAACATGTTATGTCAAACTTATGTGCCTTGAAAAGTGGAC
>JAJOZX010004622.1:0-70000 GCA_023014485.1 Bathynomus jamesi
GAGGTCGTTTACAAATGATGATGATAATGACGTTGGTGGTTTTTTTTTAACCTTCTTAACGTCAATAATGGTCATGTGACCGAGAGAACCTGCAGCTCGTCTGTCGTGGAATCAGTCTGCCATATCAAGAAGATCTATAAGGTGCCACAATGTCTTGTTACCCAAGTAAATACTAATTAATGTTAGTTTTTCTTTCAGACTCATTGAAATGTGTGTTAGCAGCAATATACGACTGAACAATGCATATTGGCTAGTACCTGGGTTCATGAGCGGTGACGTAATGGCCAAACCATTAAAAATATTCGTGCAGACTTCCAGAACCGATTCAATCGTGCAGTTCCTTCTTGAAGGCGCTGCACGATGAAATCGGTAAAAAATTAGTATTTTACTGGGGTGACAAGACATTGTGGACACCCTGTAGACGGGTATCTTTATCGTTGAAGTATGAAATTCGAACCGAAACCGGTTCCAAAAGAATGAATAATGAATAGAGAGGAAACAGAAACTGAATTAAGGCTTCTGAGGTCCGATCAGTGTTTCCTGTTCTCACAGGGCCCTTGGCCCCTCGTTTCTGCATAAAAAACCCCATCATCAATGAACTATGGTTCAGATATGACTAAAAAAATTTTCTTTGGCAGTTTATTAAATAACTTTGGTCCTCCAAATGCGAAGCTTTTCTCACGCAAAGTTAAAACTGTTCCTTTCTCCGGTGTTTAACTCGCAAATATGTACATTGATTTTCTCGCTTTCCGTTCATGCTTGGAGAGTTATAAGGTTTGTCTCGAGTTTAGGTATCATTTTATCAACTATTTTCCACGCGCAGACATTTCTCATTGTTGTCTGCTGACCACATGTATATTGCTTGTTTGTCCGTACTTCGAGTACTTCACATGACGCGAAGTTATTATCTGTTGGGTAAGTTCCGCGTCATCCGCGGAGGATGTTACTCATTATTAGTGTTTACTTTTTAATCTATATCACGAGATATAGATAACAATGGAGCGAGTACTGTTCCCTGTGGTAATGAGCAATACACGTCGAATTATGATGATGATACGCTTGCGATTATAAGAACTTTCTTTCACTTCCTAAGGAAGTAAGAACCTTGTTTTTTTATACACATTTTTCAACTTTATCTCTTTATAATAAATAGACACCTACGGTTTTTCTATAGTTTTTTATTTGATTATAAATAAAAACATTTATTTAATCAGTATATTTGGAATGTATTTTGCTTTTCACTTTCCATTATGTAACGGTGACGCCACGTTCTGGCATTCCATTGATGATCTTTGCCGTTTGTTCTTTAGGACAATCATCGAAGTGTCTATTTACTTTTGTTACACACACACACACACACACACATATATACAGTATATATATATACACACTCGTATATATATAAATCTGAACAATTATTCACTAACACAGTGAAAATACATTTGTAGCATAAAAGAAATTAAGATTTCACTTCATGTGATATGGTATTCGAAAGGAACACTTTTATTTGAATAGATCTCGTGCCATGTTCATCTGAATATCGTATACGGTATTACTCAAATATTTAAATGGAAATTCCTATACTTTACTCACACTAAAAATGCATTCTTGAAAATACTTGTATACAATATAATATGTATGTATGTATGTATAGTTGTATACCGTAGGTCTAAGGTGGATTGACAAGCTTGACCTTCGTCAGAATGAACAATTTGGGCGGAAGCTAACCCAATACATATAATACGTTTTTTTTTCAGATATTTCGTAGTGGGGGGGGGTAGTTCGTCGAAGGTTGCAAAATTTCGGTGATGGCATGTGGCTGGCTTTTTAAAATATCAGTAGATGCTAAGAGGAAAGGTGAAAGTAGTAATATGTGCGAGTTACTCGAGGGGCGAGCGAAGCGAGCCACGAGAGGAATGCTCAGCGTTTTCATGCTGTTCCATACTTGAAATTACCTTAAAATGATAGCTCAAGGCAGCCAAAATTGCCATCCTTTGCCCCCTCAGAAAAGTCCAAATTATATCATTTGGAGTATTAATTATGTTTTATAGTTTTCAATATTGTATATGAAAATAATTATTTTTTATTTTTATAGGGTTCCGCTTATTCATAGAGTTTAAAGTATTGATGCTTATAGTTTTTTATAGTTCATACTAATAGTCAAATTCAATATGGCGGATATCGGAAAATTCTTTGCCAAGAAGCAAAGAGAAACGGAATCTCCTAAAAAACATGATAAAGATGAACACTAATAAGAAGTCCAAAATCAGCCAAGATGAGGTTCTCTCATGTTAGAATACACCTGGTCCATCTGCATCAACTATGTTGATTACAGCTACTTCTAGAGTAGCTGAGACTGGTTCAGTAACAGAGAATGTGGTGTTAGAGATGGATATTACATAATTATTTTGTCTTGTATTACAGTATTTACAAAATCTTGCTCAATTCATTCATCAAAATCATTGTAATGTCATTATAATTGGTCTGTTGAAAACCCTTATATTTTGCAAAATTTCAGGGGGCGGGGGTAGTAGAGAGTTTTGGGGGGTGCTACCCCACCTGGCATATAGGAAAAAACCCCCTGTATATATGATATATTGTGTACTCGAATATATTTTGCGACATGTGATGAGATGTCAGTGACAAAGATCTTACATTTTTATGTGATGACCTCTCCTTTTTATGAGAACATTAACTTTCTTCGAGATGTTCGGTATTTCTACTTTGTCCAAGAACTTCAATCCTAATATAGACACGTGGCTATCTCATCCTTAAAATATATATATATATTTTTTTTTTTCTATCAGTGTAGCGTTTCATTTGTCTGGACCACCTGCTGGCTATAAGTTTGCTGTCTGTCGCCATACATCGGGAGCAATATCATTCTGTACAAAATCAAAGTTTGGTATATTCTTTTTCCGCAATGCTTTTTCGAAGAAAGAGTTACTCTTACATATTATTTGAGATATTTCACGCAGGAAAAGGAAAGCGGGAGTAGCGACATTTCGCTCCAATCACTGGAGCATTTTCAAGCTTTATAAAGCTCGAAAATGCTCCAATGATTGGAGCGAGACATCGCTACTCCTGCTTCCCTTTTCCTGCGTGAAATATCTCGACACTGAACCAAAACAATGGATTTCGCCGCATTACTTTATTTGTTTTTGAACCACTGAGAACTGAGAACTTACGATCTTATAGTCCTTTGGTTTTCCTTTTGCAAAATGATAGATATTTTTATATAATGATGTTTGAATTTCACTTATTTTTTCTGCAGGATCATCATCATCATCATCATTATAATATTCCTTCTTTACGTTTTTTTTTTATGTTAGCGTTTTTATATAGCGATATCTCTCCAGGTTTTTCGCTGATCACATTCTTGTGCCTGTCTCTGTATTTATTTAGCTTCGTAATTACTCCGCTTCTCTGGAGGAACAGTCTTTGTTTCCTTTTTTTTGGTTTTTGTTTTTTTTCCCATTCGTGTTGTTCTTTGATGAAATTGTTTAACTTCTTTCGCAATATCTTAAGGTCATATAATCGTTTTATTCCCATTATTTTTATAGTGTTCTCTTCCAAGGAGAGCAGAACCTCTTCCGTTATTCTGTTCTAAAAAAAATGGTTTCCGAGTCTTTTGTCATGTTTGAGTTTATGCTATTCCAGTCCGTGCTTTCAGAGTTCAAATTAAAGCATTCATACTTTATTAACTTATTTGTCTGTCATTTCATGTAATCGTCTTACGGGTTGTTATTTCCAGAATTATGACATCTGATCGACTCGACATTTTATCGACAAGTATATTGTGGGTTAGATTAACTTAGCGTAGGTCAGGTTATGTTGGCATTGGGTTAAGTTAAGTTCGTTTTTTAGATTGTTGATATTATGGTCTCGTGGATCCAATGGGTTATTTCAGTAATGTCTGTGCCCGATGTAATTTACATTCTCAATTAAGCTGCTATTATACTAAACGGTTGTTTTCCTGCTGTATATATTCTGCATGTTAGTTCTTGCTAATTTAAATTAATCTTTAAGGGATAACATCATTTTTACTCGTTCCTTGTCTTGTTTGTTGCTTCCTTTGCCTTTATTAATATAAACATTTCTAACCCTGTATATTTCATGAAAGAAGTTGAAATCGCCGTTAAGTAAACTGTAAATTTCAATTGACCTACTTTGGGGGGTGGGGAATCTTCCCTCCCTAACAAAATTTCCCCCCATGCCCCCTTTTTTGCAAATAATGAAAAAGGCAAAGAGAACAAAGGAAAAAGTGAAATATTCAGATCCATACATACTTACTTACATACATTGAGTTACTGTATATTCAGATACCATTTTCGTTTTCGTGCAAAAAATTTCGTTATATCCCTTTTAACACAAGCAATATGAGCCTGGCTACCTCTCCCCTCTTCAAAGTGAACACAGTTATGGATTCCTGTCAGCAACCACTGTATATAACTGGTGTCATGTATTTTTATTTTTGTACAGTGTTTTTATGTAATATTTTTTTTCAAGATTAAATATTACGGTTTTGTTTCTTAATCATATAAAAAATATATTAAATATTTTGTTTAATTAAATTAAGTTAAATTATTAAATAATTATTTTAATAGTTTAAATAGTTATTACATAAATTTAATATTAATATAATAATAATAATATTAGTTTATATTATCTTTTATATATTTTATTTTTAATTATTATATTATTTTAATAATAATATTTATATATATATGGGCTACGTCGTGGCCGATGTCGTAACACCGCTTCCCGGAGATCAGCGAAGTTAAGCGACATTGGGTCTGGGTAGTAGTTGGATGGGAGACCGTCCTCTGCGCCCAGATTATGTAGAAATCCGTGGTTCGGATCCCACGTAAAGCTGTAGGTCCCCTCCGTCATATGACCTCAGATGTTGCGAAGGAGGTTAAACAACCCCAATTAAAAAAAAAAAATCTTTTTCTATCCTCCGTGTTGTTTTCTGATGAGGCTGCCTTCACAAGAAATGGCGTGATCAATTTTCACACCACTCATCACTGGGCCGAAGAGAATCCGCATGCCATCATCCAGTCAAGGCACCAACAACAATTTAGTATCAATGTATGGGCAGGACTTATTGCCGACAAGTTAATCGGTCCTTTTGTTTTGCCTTGAAGATTAACAGGAGAATCCTATTCCAATTTTTTAAGGAATGATTTAAGCGATTTACTACATGAAGTTCCTCTTGGTGTCCGACGTCGTATGTGGTTTATGCATGACGGCTCTCCGCCTCATTTTAGTCGAGTAGCCAGACACTATTTGGATGATCATTCCCTGATAAGTGGATAGGCCGTGGAGGACCCATTGCGTGGCCTGCTCGCTCCCCAGACCTGAATCCACTCGATTTTTACCTGTGGGGTCATCTGAAATCCATCGTTTACGTGACACCCATTAACAACGTTGAAATGCTTCGCCAACGTGTAGAACAAGGATGCCAGAAAATCCGAGCAATACCTGGAATGTTTGAACGCGTCAAGCAGTCTATGACGAGGCGTGTTCAGGCGTGTATTCAAGCGCAAGGCGGTCATTTTGAGCACTTCAACTTAATAAAACTGGTCAGAATTTCATAGCTATTTTATACCAACTAATATCCCGGTAATTAATAAAAATATTAAAAGTTCAAAATAAAATTTTAGTTATATAAGTATTTACTTACATTATTTGTAGATAAATTCCATTCGTCTCTCCTTCTGAAGAAATATTTCTGTAACCATGTCATAAAAGTTGTGTGTAGTACTTTGTTCCAGTTTCATGAACCTTTCTTTTTCTATAGAGATTAAAGCAAGCGATGAAAGCCTTTCATGTGTCATTCGATTCCTAGTGCATGTTTTAATTCTTTTTAAAGCTGAAAATGTTCGCTCAACTGAAACAGTTGTAGCTGGAATTGTAAGGACCAATTGCGGCAGTTTCACTGCTTCGGGAAATGTTTGCTCCAGTTCATTTTTAAAAATGAAGACAAGCAAATCTTTAATAGATTTGTCTGTAACATTGGTGCATCATAGATTCCAGCCAAATCAGCTTTTAGTCTTACGAAATCAAGGAAGTTAGCATAATTCTTTTCTAAACTTTCTTGCGCTTCCCTATCAACTTGACTAGCCATTTCAGCAAACTTCTTACTATCAACTAAAGTAATAAACCGCAAATTTTTGAAGTCATTATATCTAGCTTCCATTTGTTTAATTATATCATTCAAGATAAGACAAAAAATTCTTTCTCTTTCTTCCTTAATTGGATGTTTTATGCGACAATTGGATTCAGCAAGGTTATTTTCTATACAATTCTCTTCAAACTTCTCATAAAAAACACCAAAATTCTTACGCATATCTTCTAATGATTCTATTGTGTCATTGATTCTTTCAATGCAATATGGAATATCTATTATTTTAGTTTGCAAGATATTAAAGAGTAGCTCATTTTTAGTGAAAATTTCTTCATAGGTCATTAGTAGAAAGTATGTTGAGTCTTTTCTCAGCCAATTATAAAACCCATTACTCTTTATCAAAGTATCTGCATCCCAAGATAAAGGATTGCTGTTCATATCTTGGAAAACTGCAGTTGCGTCGCCACATCATACGCCCCCCGCCCCATGGGTTGCTTCGTAGGCAGGTTAAAAATTGCCTTTATTTCCTATTGTTTTAAAGGAAAAACTTGGATTGACGGCATGCGCTACGAAGAATTTAGCTATTATAATTTATATGCAGGATAAAAAGCATAGCAATATGTGCCTGCTTCAGCATTACACATAATACTACATACAGAATTAGCATGAAATTTGTATGTATTTTAAGAGAAAGCATTAAGGAACTGAAAGAATGAAGTTTAAATAACGAAAAAAGTTACTTTTTTATATTTTTAGATTTTATGCTAGGGCAGGCACTGCCTACCTTGCCTACCCTGAGTGCACGTCGCTGATTACAGTCTAATGCAACGATTTTAAAAAATTAACCACCCGATTATCCAAGCAATCCTACCGTACGTCTTCTAATCTATGGAATTTATGATATGAAAACGGCGGGTTGTAGCTTCACACTGCGAAAATACTGTATTATTTCTCATTATTTTATATATTTCTATCCTTAGTATGTAATTTGTCGTTATATTGTTAATATTAGGCATTTGGATAATGGTCTAGCAATAAACTTATTCATCTTCATTTTTTCATACAAAACATTGAAATAAATAAGCAAGTATGCCTTAAATTACAAGCTGACACCAAATCAGTTAAAGAAAACGACTAGCGAAATTTTTCGGTGGTAATTCTGTTATTTGTGTGATTCTTTCCGAATTATCAGTCCCATCTGTAAAATACTTGGTCAAGGGACTAACAACTTCAATACAACTACATTTCGCATCGTCGGTAAAGATTAATTTATTTAACCTCGTATTAGTTATGCAATAATCAACTCTTACCTCGAAGCAAAGAAACGTACAAGTTATTTATCCAGTCGACCACTGGGACGGTATTTTCAGTTGTCAGCTTCTGCACAAACGGCAATAAAAAGACTTCTTTACAATCACAGTATATGCACATAATAAAGGCATGTTATATATATATATATATATATATATATATATATATATATATATATATATATATATAATATATATATACAGGGCGTCCCAAAAAATGTATACACATTTTAAATACTTATAAAGGCAGTGTTTATTAAAATACATTTCATTTTCAAAATGTAATAGAATCTACAGACATTATTTAATTGTTTTGTCAACGCCTGTTTTCAAACTGACGTCCGTTCTGGTCCAGGCACTGCTGATAACGCGAAGCAATGGAATCGCAAACATCACGAAACATTTCGTTTGGTATTTGTGTGCATTCTCGTTCAATGGCTGCTCTGAATTCAGCGACTGTTGCAGGTTTTATAGCGTAGACTTTGTCTTTTAAGTATCCCCATAAAAAAAGTCTAGTGGTGTGAGGTCTGGTGAACGCGGAGGGTATTCTACGAAACCCTTCGTCCAATCCACATCCACATCGTGCCAAGTACCACTCGCAATACTCCACTCTTCGGTCCGGATCATCTTCATTAATAGCATGGACTAATCTTGGAATGTAACTTTTCCATTGACAGCGCTTCAAAATGCGTTGGACAGACGATTCTGAAATTCCTACCTCACGACTCGCTTGCCGCACAGATTTTTGGACTTTGGTGATACGTTTCCAGTACTCTTTCTTGTTTGTGGGGCTTGTCGATGTCCTTGGTCTTCCGGAACGCTTCTTGTGGACATTCTGAACAGTTCCATCGGCTTCAAACTTATCTCTAATTCGAGTGATGGTAAGTCGCGTTGGTGGATCTGTTTGAAACTCCCTCCTAAACTGTCTTTGCACTTCAACTGCGTTTTCACACTTCCAGTAGCATTTTAGAATGAATTTCCTTTGTTCAAAGCTTAGTCTGACTGCCATTATTAATTCTAATGGGTTTAACTTGGAAAGAAAGAAACATCAATTGAGCTATCAGCTGTTAAAGTGTGTATACATTTTTTTGGGACGCCCTGTATATATATATATATATATAATATTTAGGAGAAATCCAATGACAAGGAGAAATGTAAATGCCATGAAAAGTCTTCTTTAATGCGCAACGTTTCGAGCAATACGCTCATCTTCAGGCTGTTTAATAACAATGTGAAATTAAAATCAATATTTAATGAAAAACAAATGGAAACTGAGCAAAATGGCTCCCTCCCCTTCTTAGATCTTTTAATTTCGAAAAACGGTGATTCTATTACTACATCAGTTTACAGGAAACCCACTTTCACTGGTTTGGGCATGAATTTTCTTAGTTTTACTGATTTCAACTATAAGATGTCTTGTATTAAAACTCTCCTGTTCAGAGGATATAATTTGACCTCTAATTTTACCTTACTTAATGATGAATTTAATAATCTAAGATCATACTTTACTAATAATAGTTTTCCTGTTCAATATGTAGACAAACTAATTAGATCCTTCTTAAATAATGTTTATAGCCTCAACTTCCATGTATTACAGTGCCGAAGGATATAAAATATTTCTTGGTACCTGAAATGGGTCCTTTGAATAAGGAATTTAAGCTTAAATTTACAAAATTGTTAAGGAAATTTTTTTATCATACTGATTTCCGCATCATATTTATTAATAAAACGTCTTTAGGTAGCTTTTCTCAGCGAAGGATCGAACCCCTGACTCGTGCGTAGCGGTGTTGTATATTTATTTACCTGCCCCAGGTGTCTCCTTGGGAATTACATCGGCAGCACTGTTCGCTCTCTCAGGGCTAGATTTTATTCGCATATGGGAATAAGTGGCCGAACAGGTAAAATTTTAAAAACTAAAGAAGCCTCGAGTATTCGTGAACACAGCATTAAATGTAAAATTGATGTCACTTTAGACAATTTTAAAATTCTTGGTTGTAATACTTGTCCCAACTCACTAAGAATTTTAGAATCCCTTTTCATTAAAGCATTGTCCCCTAGTCTGAATGTTGACTCATCGGCCGTCCTCTCAATTTGCTATGATCCCTCCTCCTTCCCCAATTCCTTATAATCCCTCCTTCCCCAATCGCCCTCGCCATCCTTCGTGTTTCCCGTTCTTTGTCTCTGCTCAAATTAGTCAGCCTCGGATACTGCAGTGTAAGGTAGATAGTTCCATTGTTCCAGTGTACTATTGGTAATTTTTCCAGTGTATTAATTTCACATTTACTACATGTATTTAAAAATAACTTCTTAATTTTTATATGTAAATCTGTATAACTTAGAATTTAACCCTCTTTTCTCAGTCTTTTAAAATTTGTCTTTACGAATAGGTTATAGAAATTTTCTGTTTTGTTTTTCATTCAATATTGATTTTAATTTCACATTGTTATTAAACAGCCTGAAGATGAGCGTATTGCTCGAAACGTTGCGCATTAAAGAAGACTTTTCATGGCATTTACATTTCTCCTTGTCATTGGATTTCTCCTAATATTAAATTGAAGCTCTGTAGAAGCAACCCGCATGATTATATATATATATATACAGGGCCATTCAAAAAAGACGCAACAGTTTTAAATTGCTTATATTTCGTAATATTGTTAACATACAGGAGTGATTTTTATATTAGTTTACAGCGTACAATTGGGAGTTTCTATTTAATGAAAAACATGTTCAATGTGTGAACCACCGGCATCGCAAACCATTTGCAGTTGACGTTGAAAGTTGACAAGTACTGTGCGTAGAACGTCATGAGTGATTGTGCTGACAGATGAAATTTCCTCTTGCAGCTCACTAATTGTGAGAGGATTGTTTCCTTAAACGTTATCTTTCAGATATCCCCATAAAAAATTATCACATGGGTTGAGATGCGGAGAATATGGTGGCCAAGATCATCCACAGCCAAAACGTTCAGGGAAGCGATTCGAGATGACGCGATCGTCAAAATATTCATTTAAGGCTACAAGAGTCGTTCGCCTAGCGCCTTAGGCTACTAGGCCTAAGCGGTAACAAAACTCACAGGTGTACGCTGTAAACTAATACAAAAGTCATTCCTGTACGTTAACAATATTACGAAATATAAGCAATTTAAACTGTTGCGTCATTTTTGAATGGCCCTGTATATATATATATATATATATATATATATATATATATAATATATATATATATATATATATGTTATGCATAACAATATTAAAATATCAATAAATATATTCTCTTTTTAACTCACCTAAAAGAATCTGCAAGTTTTATAATCTATTTAATGTCTAAAATCAAATTGCTGAAGACAATTAGAAATGAAGATAATTTCATAGGAACAATCCCTCTACTAACGGGAGTAAGTTGACAAGTAGAAGGTTCGAGACAGCAGTTGCCAAAAACTTTTTTACGCATAGAATAGTAAATAGGTGGAATAGTTTGCCGGTAGAAGTAATTAGTAGCACGTCTATAAACATGTTTAAAAATCGATTAGACGCATATGTTGATAGATTGGGTATAGTTTAAGGTAGTAAAATTAAGGGTTGGATAAGATAGATTTTGATTCTCTTTTCATTAAAGATCACAATAACCAGACTAGAGGTCATAGTATGAAATTATTTAAGCCAAGATGTAGAACAAATTTAAGAAAACTAGTTTTACAAACAGAATAATTAAGTTTTGGAACAGTCTGACAGAAGAAGTGGTGACTTCAGATACAATTGATTCTTTCAAAAGAAGGTTGGATAGTTTGATGTCTCCAAGGGACATCTGGTGATAGTGTTTAAGCCCATTTTTATTGTATGAATGGTACTAGTTTATTTCATATATATATTATGTACATTTAGGTGATAGATCCCACAGCTGAACACAAGTGTTGTGGGATATAGGGAGGCAGCATCTTGGGTTAGGGGATACTCTCTGTCCTTACACACCCCATTTAAAGAGATTCCTCTGCCGAGCGGTGTCCCCTATAGTACTGTGAGGTATTGAAAAACTCATGATCTTCACTTGCCCAACAAACACCTTTAAATGGGAGATCCAAAATGGGTGCACACACATTTCTACATTACTGTACAGTCTTTACAGCCACACCTACACTTTTCCTCCTAAGTATATATTTTCTAATGTATATGGTTGTAAATTGTGACTTGGTCCGCAATTGATATGGACCGTGACTTATTTTTGGTTGGCAAGGTACTGGTATTGATGGATACCGTAATGAAATTGACTGGATTCTTTGGACCTGATATATTTGCATGTCGGTTAAAATAGATATAGAGTGTAACATATTTGTGGATAGTAGTCTATTATGACTTGATCCTCTGCATCCAGAGATTCTATCTTTAGTTTAAAATTGATAATTAATTAGTTTTAAATTGATAATTATTTAGTTTTGTCAAAATTGGTTGTTGCCAATGTACAGGCAGTTTTTACATAGTGGAGCCACCTCGATGGGCCGAAGTGGCCCCAAGTGTGCCCACTATAAAAATTTCTTATGTTCTTATGTTTGTGGTTCGGAACCCACATAAAATTGTAGGCCCCCTCCGTCACCACGGAGGACATGCACAATACACAATTACGAACACAGTTAGGTAGACCAGTCATGAGTGAATCCTAGGGTCTTTGTTGGTCTGAAACATTATAACATATATACACCATATTTCCCGGCGTATAACGCGCACCCTAATTTTGAAGAGAAAATTTAGGAAAATAAAAATTTAGGAAAAAATATACCTCCTACCTCACTTCACATGTACAATTTTAACGAGTTAATTTTAACGCAGGGTGATTTTTGGAGTATTTTGGGTGAAAAAAAAGTGCGCGTTATACGCCGGGAAATACGGTGTGTGTGTGTGTATATATATTGCAAAGATATTAATCCAACTAGGAAGATAATTAATTCAGAAATATCAATATAATAATAATAATGAGATTATTCACTGTCAACAAAGTATCTAATTACGTTAAAACAAATTTCATAATTTTGTTAATAAAAGAAATGTGTATCTTCATGAACTTTACCCCGACGCTTTCGTTGAAGATAGGCTAAAAATGTCAAGGAGCTATACTATAATGCTTAACTTAGGCATGTACCCCTGAACAGGGTTTATTACTCCTTTTTCATTCTTATACAACGTACTTCAGTACTTCCGTTTCAAAATGTAATCAATCTAGTGCAATTTATCTACAAATGTAGGGTCATGATCAATATCAAACTTAGACAAATATTTTATAACTCGTCAAGCATACCGCTCATACGAAGCAGAACGCGTTATTCAACAATCTATCATATATTCACATCAAAATCGCACATTTTCTCCGATTTGAATCTGTGGATTGATTCTAATTACCGATATAAAAAATAATATGTATGTAATCACGTCTAATAACAGGGTGAAATATCGATTAACAACAGAATACTAATAGAATGTTAGGGAATAGTGTGCAATACTCTATTACTTAGTCATTTCGTGTGCATAATCTAGAATTAAATATACATCATGTATCGTAGGCCGATGCCCATGTACACTGTACAGCATTGGAATCTTTGTATAGTATTGTCATCATATCTATAACAATGATTTTGTATTTTTATTTATGTCGTTAATGGTGATAGTTGAAAATTAATACATACCCTGGGCGTTAATTCTTATTCATGATTTATGTATTATTAACTGGAATTATATGTATTGTTCTTAATTAAGAATTAAGTAAAATCTAAAGCTTAAGAACGAAATTCAATAACTAGATATTACAGTTTCCCAATGGCTATCCTTGTCTCTTCTATCCTGTCTACAGCCCACTCAGCACATACTCCTCAAAGCCTCGCCGTTATATATATATATATATATATATATATATATATATATATATATATATATGGGAAATAAGAGAACGGCTTGTGTTGAACAATGTGGGTATACGTTTAGATCAGTTTTAATTTTCGTCACGAGTGCTGAAAAAATAAAAATAAGAAATGTAAAATATATATATATATATTTTTTTTTATTTATTTATTTATTTATTTATTGTCGGTTGCTGTGATTAACAGCCACTTGTGAGAACAAACAAAGCATGTAGAATTCTAAAAGTACATTTTTATACACATCACTCAGTGCCGATGTTCCGTAAATATTTGTGCAGGTTTGAAGGAGAGCAGCTTTAGTTCTATGCAAACTTCTTGGATGCTGCGTTTCGAGATCTTTTAATGGGCTCGTCACACGATGCCCTGGAAAAGAAGAGAAAATTGCTGAATACAAAGCTTCTTAAAAACAAACCATACAATAGTTAGATTCTCTAGAAAATCAAGTTTACAAAGCTATCAACATGTATTATAAGTAGATCAACAAGGTTTACCAAATCTATGTTTATGCCTTAGTAGAGTTATTAAGGCCTGAAGATTCATTTGATGACAAAGTTGCATCATTTTCAATTCTGTGCATGATCTTATTATATATATATATATATATATATATATATATATATATATATTATATATATATATATATATATATATATATACACGGCCTTATCACAGATGCGAGACAATTCAGCGCCATTGCCAGACACATGGAGTGCCACATTTCTGAAGAAATGCAAAGAGAGTATTGCAAAACCGCTATACTTACTATGGAGGAAATCACTCGATACAGGACAAATTCCACTCCCCTTAAAGAATGCGAACATTGCCCCCTATTTAAAGGTGGTAACAGCAATACCCAAAAATTATCGACCAGTGGCTCTCACCCCATACCTTATAAAGTGTTTTGAGCGCATAATTAGAGGCAAAACTACCTACTACCTACAACAAAAAGACTTATACAGCCCAAATCAACATGACTTCAGGGCGGGTAGATCATGCCTGTCACAGCTACTAGACCACCAGGAGAAAATATTAGCAACATTATATCGAGGACAAAACATTGATGTAATATATACTGACTTTACATATGGAAAATACTTGAGGGTTCTGTCCCTAACCTCAGAAATGAAATAGAAACAAACTGGAATGAGAGAAGAGGCAGATTTTGTACGGTCCCAGCTGCGGTGGGACAAGGAGCCATGAAAACGAGGATGGAAAATACCCTCAGAATACGAGGCCCAAAGTTTTTCAATGTCCTTCCAAAAGAAGTGAGGAATCTCCAGCACACAGACTTGAATAACTTCAAGAACCAGCTGGACATATTCTTGTGCAAAGTCCCTGACTATCCATGCGTGGCTGGCTACGAGGGCAGGAGGAGATCAGAGAGCAATTCCCTCCTACACCAAGTCCCGCAAATGAGGAGGGATGCTGCAGAGGGGGTCGATCGCAGGTTGATCCTGAACCGTCGTTCAAACTCAACAAAAGAGTATATATAATATAGGTAACGAAAATATATCACGACTTAACCTAACCAATCGTCAAGGGCGTACAGTTGACTTATATATATTTACTTTTGTTGAGACCATGGACGTTGTAAGAGGAATCTCTGGTATTTGTCTTACATTACAGCTGTTATAGATAAAATATACACACATAATCAGCAGAAGGCTGGTGTTCCAGAAATGGATCTTCTGCACGAACGCTTCCAGCGTTAGCTTGCTTGTTTATGCATGTTTGTTCTTGTTTGTCTCAGGAAAGATACCCCCACGGGAGGATTTTTTTCGTGAAGGAAGGTGAGGATGAATCCTTTTTTTTCCTTTCAAGGAGGAAGGCGATGATGAATTTTTTTTCTTTTTAAATTTAATTTTTTTTTTAAAGGAGGAAGGCGATGATGAACCCTTTTATTTTTTTTTCCAAGGAGGAAGGCGAGGATGAATCTTTTCTTAATTTTTTTTTCTTTTTTGAAGGAAGGTGAAGACGAATCCTTTTTTTCTTCTTCTTTGAAGGAAGGTGAAAACGAATCCTTTTTAAATTTTTTTTCAAGGAGGATGGGGCCCCGCAGGGGGCCCTTAAGGGGCAAATGCCCTTCATTAAGACCTGTGAGACCCCATAAATGGGTTAGGAACTTAAGTAAGGGGTGCCCCCTCATAACGAATGTGAATGCCTTCAGAGGACCCCTCCATTGGCAGGATTTCAGAGCACCCCAACTCCCTCTCCTCAAACGCACCCATACTACTCATGAACATTCCTCGACCTTTTCATAAAATCTTCAAAAATATTGTGCGACGAACTATCACATACAGTGACCCACCAAATTTGGTTAAAATACTATCTTGCCATTTCGGAAAATTGCGTGTGACTACAGTTTAATTACAAATTATTGGTGACAGCGGTACACCTTTTTTTGTGAACTTTTGGAACACAAAGATGTGGTAAGGAACGTAAACAGAAAGTAAACTTTTAATATAAGTTTGGCATTCCTTTTATAATGATTTGACTTTCTTATTCGGGTCTTGTTCGGCTTTCTTCAGTAAATTTTTAATCGGTCTAACATAAATATTCGAATCTGTTAATAAATTTTCTCCAAACAATCTATGTACTTTGTCCATAATCCTCTGTCCACACTATTCCATGTATCTGCTTTTGCAACCTCAATTTATTCACTGTTTCCCGACCCCATAAGCAAAAATGTTAAACTTTAAGAAATTGAAAGTTTTCCCAATATCTTACCAAGTGGACATATAAATCCTTCAAGTAAAGAAAAATCAGTTTGTTCAAGTTTGAACTTTTCATAAATTTATAAAAGTTGCCTGGTTAAAGAATCCATCAATCGATTGAGTCCAGAGGTCAAAGAAGAACCATGTCTATAGCATCTCTATAGTATGAGTCCAAGGTGAAAATTTCGAGATATTATTTACAACACTAAAATTTTTATTAGTCATTAACTGACTTTCTTTAATTTCTAATGTTTTCTTTTATTTTTTTATTTTTCTATCTTTTGAATCTACTGTACAGTACGTATATGTTCATAATCCATAAGTATTATCTGAAACTCAACAATAAGTTACATAAACAAATGAAAAGACGAAAATTATTTCAGACTTTAAAATACAACTTGCTCTATCCAGTTTAAGTTTCTCGAATAAAGTGAATTGGAAATGGAAGGAGTTAATATATATATATATATGGGATGAATTTCACAATTAAACATGTGAAATGAATGAATTATGTAAATCCACATCATTTTTATTTTTCCTTGTGGGTATGCATACTGTACACACACTGCCGCTCATAAGTATTCGTACAGAGAAATATTTCGTTTATATTCGTCCTTATCTTTTGTACCATCCATAGGATAATTATGAAAAGTTTACTATTCGTTTGAAAAAATTTAACGAATAAAAAAAATTAGTTCAACTCCAACACATAATGTAAAACATCAAAGAATTTGAGGAAAATAAAAAAAAGTTAAAATGCAAAAATTTTCGTACATTTATATACGAAATAATTCAATATTTTGTGTGTCCACCTTTTCCTTGCCTGACTTCACTGATTTTTTGGGGTATTTTTCTACAAGGTTTGGACATCTCTTAGTAGAAATTTTAGCTTATTCTTTCAAAGAAAATTGTTGCAATTCAATCAGATTCGAAGGGTTTCACTTGCAGACACCTTTTTTAAAATCAGACCATAAATTCTCGATTAAATTAAGATCTGGGCTTTGATTGGGCCACTCGAGAAGCTTCAAATTCTTTTGTTGAAACCATGGTGCTCTTACTTGCATGTTTTGGATTATTATCTTGTTGCAGTATCCAATTGCGACCCATTCGCAACTCCGAACATTTTCTTCTAAAATTTCCTGATATTTCTTCGAATTCAAAATTCAGTTGATGACAACAAGCTTTCCTGGACCAGAAGCACTGAAGCATCCCCAAAGAAACAAACTACTACCACCATGTTTAACCGTAGGAAGGGTTTATTTTTTCCTCGAATGCAGTATTTGAGTTTCGCCAAACATACCGTTGCTCGTTGTTCCGGAATAATTCAATTTTGTTCTCGTCTGTCCAGAAAACTTTCTTCCAGAATGTAAATCCATCATTTTGATGATCCTTGGCGTACTTTAAACTAGCTTCTTTGTTTGCTTTTCGTAGCAGAGGTTTTCTTCCTGCAATTTTTCCATGCAAACCATTCTTTCTCAATGTACGGCGTACAGTAGAGGAATGGACATCGACCTTGGATAGTCTTAATGTTAGGTAAATATCACCCGCAGTCACTCGCTAATTCGCAGCAGTCATTGTTTCAATCCCTCTATGTGGTCGTTCTGAAATCATGCAAGGTCGTCCACACCTTGGTAGAGTTTTGATTTTTCCAAAGCCTTTCCATTTCTTTATGAGTGCAGCAACCGTCGTAAATGGAATTCGAAGTTCTTCTCCTATCCTCCTATAACCCTTTCTAGACTCGTGTGCAGCAATAACAGATCTCTTAAGATTTGTAGACAGCTCTTTACTACGACGATCCCATTGCTTACTGATGGCTTGTACAGTCATCCGTCTTCATGAAGATTCACAAAGAAAATTTTATAATTCAGAATTGATAACATTCTCTAATCAAGAAACAGCCAACTACTGATAAAAATTTTACATTCTTGAAACCAAAGGTGGACACACAAAGTATTAATTAATTTTGTAAATAAATGTACGAAAACTTTTGCATTTTAACTCTTTTAAACTTTTCCTCAAATTCTTTGATGCTCTACATTGTATGTTGGAGTTAAACTAATTTTTTTATTTGTTAAATTGTTCCATACAAACGGAAACCTTTCCATAATTAATTATCCTATACAAGGACGAATATAAACTGAAATGTTTCTCTGTACCAATACTTATGAGCGCCATTATATATATATATATGATACACACAGACAGTGCATGGAACAAGGAACTCTTCTGGGATAATTAAATCCACTATAGTCCGAATAAGTAATGGTAAATGACAAATACCATAGTTTTTCTTTTTCATGATGCTAGCCCGACGCGGGCAACGGGTCACTCGCAAAGAGGTCCCATAAATATAGCTTCCCTCACCAGCTATCTGCAAAGCAGACAGGATCTAGCTTTGGGACATGGATCTAGGGTTTAAAGCAGCCTAGCCCTGCTACATTTAGAACCTCAATATAAGCAAAAGACTCGCTACCTTCACGTCAGATTGAATACATAAAAGAAAAAGGGGTAACTATTATATTTTTAGCCAAAAAACAAAACTTACACCTCAACTGGTAGAATTGAGCGTCCACTTTTCAAGGCACATAACATGTCCGTTTCAAGATGGGAATGAACTCAGAATGGTCCCCTGAGTTTTTTATGACACACAGACAGTGCATGGAACAAGGAACTCTTCTGGGATAATTAAATCCACTATAGTCCGAATAAGTAATGGTAAATGACAAATACCATAGTTTTTCTTTTTCATGATGCTAGCCCGACGCGGGCAACGGGTCACTCGCAAAGAGGTCCCATAAATATAGCTTCCCTCACCAGCTATCTGCAAAGCAGACAGGATCCAGCTTTGGGACATGGATCTAGGGTTTAAAGCAGCCTAGCCCTGCTACATTTAGAACCTCAATGTAAGCAAAAGACTCGCTACCTTCACGTCAGATTGAGTACATAAAAGAAAAGGTAGGTAGCGAGTCTTTTGCTTATATTGAGGTTCTGAATGTAGCAGGGCTAGGCTGCTTTAAACCCTAGATCCATGTCCCAAAGCTGGATCCTGTCTGCTTTGCAGATAGCTGGTGAGGGAAGCTATATTTATGGAACCTCTTTGCGAGTGACCCGTTGCCCGCGTCGGGCTAGCATCATGAAAAAGAAAAACTATGGTATTTGTCATTTACCATTACTTATTCGGACTATAGTGGATTTAATTATCCCAGAAGAGTTCCTTGTTCCATGCACTGTCTGTGTGTATCATAAAAACTCAGGGGACCATTCTGAGTTCATTCCCATATATATATATATATATATAATGCGCCTCGATGGTGTAGTGGTTAGCGTTGCTGACTACGAATCCATCGGCCCCGGGTTCGAGGCCCGACGACAGCCTGCGCGCAGCAAAACCCAGCTGTTCATCCTTCCGCACAATAAAGAAAGTGGTTGGTGGATAAATGGGTACCCTAGGTGGCCTAGTGGTTAAGACGTTGGGCTGCTGATGGGGCGTGGTTCGGATTCCACGTTAAACTGTAGGTCTAAGACGGAATGAAAAGCTTGACCTTTGTCAGAATGAACAATTCGGGCGGAAGCTAACCAAAGGTTACCGAAGGTTTTATATATATATATATATATATATATATATATATATATATATATATATATATATATATATGATGAATAAAACCACGAAGGAAAGGAAACACAAAATGGTGCTCAAGCGCTTTCGTCTAATGACATCCTCAGGAACACTGAAGTACATAAAAAGGTTAAGCCTATATATAGGTTACAGAAAGAAAAAAAAAGAAAAAATAAATAACATACACACACACACACACACACACATATATATATATTATATATAATATATATATATATATATATATATACATATCTAATATACAAATACATACATACATACATACATACATACATATATATACAATAAACAGAGAAGTAAAATAAAAATTAAAAATTAAAACCTTAAAGGATTACCAGTGAGGCGTACAGATTTGTAAGGAAAAATATCGATATTTAGCACAAGATGAAATGGATTATAAAGATACAAATTTATACTGAACTCTGCCCGGGTTTTAACACACTGCTGCCTATGGTCAGGTTTCGATATATATAAAAAAATAAAATGCAAATTAAAAGTTAATAAAGTAGAAGACAAGTTTACCAAAGATTTAATGTTTTACCCTTCTTATCTAAATCTGTTTAAAGGAATTCAAAATAACAGGATCGAGTTGAAAAAGACCTTTGCTTATGTTGAAGTTATTTGAAAGTTGGATAATGCAGACTCAAGAATATTTCTATTAACAATGTTGCTTGAATGGAATAAAACTGAAGCATTATTCCAATCAATACAGTGGGCTAACTCTGACAAATGGACAAAAAAGGCACTGGACAAACTGTCCTGTTCTAACGGAATATTGATGCTGTTTTATACGTGTGTGCAAATCCTTTCCCGTCTGACCTATGTAAAAGAATCACATTGTTTACAACCAATTTTATAGATAATGCCTGAATTATTGGTAGGGCTATTTTTACTATGATATTTTTCACAATATTGTTATATGAAAATACTACATTAATATCCAAAAGTTTAAGTACATTAGCAATGCCTAAAAAGCCCGGGGAAAATGGAAGTACTAAAATATTTTTTGACAAAGTACGAGTGTTAATATTGACCGATAGAAAGTTCGTTTTGCCTTGTTGAGACAAGATTCCATAAACGCAGATGGATAACACAAATCACTTCCAATACCGTTGATTTTTTCCAATTCGGCATCGATGTATTCCGGACTGGCGATCCTAAGCGCGGAGAAACATTGATGAAAATATGGCCTTCTTAGTGGGGGTATCATGTCCCGAGTAAAGTGTACGTAGGACAAATTGTTGTCGTTTTCCGATAGATACTAAACTTAAAACCTGGGCTTTCCCTATGTACACGCACATCCAAAAATGGGATTGAATTGTCTTGCTCAACTTCTAAAGTAAACTTAATGGAGGGGACTTGATCATTTAACTGAAGGAGGAAGCTATCCAGGTCACGATTCATGGGCCAGATACACAAAATATCGTCGACGTACCGCAGGATGACGTCATCAAATCATTTAATAGTGGCTTGAAACGCCTTCTCAAAGATCATAAGGACTTAATTCCGCTTTTCATGTCCACTTCACCTGCTCTGCCCTACCTTTACGGTCTTATTAAAACCCACAAACCTGGTAACCCTATGCGCCCTATTATTAGCTCGGTGGGCTCTATTACTTATAAACTCTCCAAATGGCTTGTCAAAGTCTTGTCCCCCATTCTCGGAACTATCTCTGATTCACATGTAAAAAATTCCATGGATCTTACGGAAAAATTGAATAATGCACGTACTGAAACTAACGATAAATTGATCAGTTTTGATGTTTGTTCATTGTTTACAAAAGTGCCGATTGACGATATGCTTGACTTTCTCTCCCAAGAATTACATAAGTATGACCTGCCACTACCTTCACACATTGTTTTGGAACTCATTAAGCTTTGCATCAAAGACTGTAAATTCACTTTCAATAACGAGTATTATCAACAAGTTTTTGGGATGGCTATGGGCAACCCCTTATCGCCCCTCCTCTCCAATATTTATATGGAGTTTTTCGAAATTACCTATATTCCGAGAATCCTGGGGGTTGGCATCCCTTGGTTGCGGTACGTCGACGATATTTTGTGTATCTGGCCCATGAATCGTGACCTGGATAGCTTCCTCCTTCAGTTAAATGATCAAGTCCCCTCCATTAAGTTTACTTTAGAAGTTGAGCAAGACAATTCAATCCCATTTTTGGACGTGCGTGTACATAGGGAAAGCCCAGGTTTTAAGTTTAGTATCTATCGGAAAACGACAAACAATTTGTCCTACGTACACTTTTACTCGGGACATGATACCCCCACTAAGAAGGCCATATTTTCATCAATGTTTCTCCGCGCCCTTAGGATCGCCAGTCCGGAATACATCGATGCCGAATTGGAAAAAATCAACGGTATTGGAAGTGATTTGTGTTATCCATCTGCGTTTATGGAATCTTGTCTCAACAAGGCAAAACGAACTTTCTATCGTGTCAATATTAACACTCGTACTTTGTCAAAAAATATTTTAGTACTTCCATTTTTCCCGGGCTTTTTAGGCATTGCTAATGTACTTAAACTTTTGGATATTAATGTAGTATTTTCATATAACAATATTGTGAAAAATATCATAGTAAAAATAGCCCTACCAATAATTCAGGCATTATCTATAAAATTGGTTGTAAACAATGTGATTCCTTTTACATAGGTCAGACGGGAAAGGATTTGCACACACGTATAAAACAGCATCAATATTCCGTTAGAACAGGACAGTTGTCCAGTGCCCTTTTTGTCCATTTGTCAGAGTTAGCCCACTGTATTGATTGGAATAATGCTTCAGTTTTATTCCATTCAAGCAACATTGTTAATAGAAATATTCTTGAGTCTGCCATTATCCAACTTTCAAATAACTTCAACATAAGCAAAGGTCTTTTTCAACTCGATCCTGTTATTTTGAATTCCTTTAAACAGATTTAGATAAGAAGGGTAAAACATTAAATCTTTGGTAAACTTGTCTTCTACTTTATTAACTTTTAATTTGCATTTTATTTTTTTATATATATCGAAACCTGACCATAGGCAGCAGTGTGTTAAAAACCCGGGCAGAGTTCCAGTATAAATTTGTATTTTTATAATCCATTTGATCTTGTGCTAAAAATCGATTAACTTTTAATTTGCATTTTATTTTTTATATATATCGAAACCTGACCATAGGCAGCAGTGTGTTAAAACCCGGGCAGAGTTCCAGTATAAATTTGTATCTTTATAATCCATTTGATCTTGTGCTAAAAATCGATATTTTTCCTTACAAATCTGTACGCCTCACTGGTAATCCTTTAAGGTTTTAATTTTAATTTTTATTTTTACTTCTCTGTTTATTGTATATATATGTATGTATGTATGTATTTTATTATATATATGTATATATATATATATATATATATATATATATATATATATATATATATGTGTGTGTGTGTGTATGTATGTTATTTATTTTTGCTTTTTTTTTCTTTCTGTAACCTATATATAGGCTTAACCTTTTTATGTACTTCAGTGTTCTGAGGATGTCATTAGACGAAAGCGCTTGAGCACCATTTTGTGTTTCCTTTCCTTCGTGGTTTTATTCATCATAAATATTTTTCACGTGTTACTTTCGTGAAATAATTTTCATATATATATATATATAGATATATATATATATATATATATATATATATACAGGGTGAGTCACGACGAAGTGTCATAACTTCGGGAGCTTATAGCTGAGGTCATTCCCAGTCAAAAACTCCATATAAACATAGGTCCGATTCTTAACGGTTATGGAGCTATGGATGTTTGAATTTCAAGCATGCGCATTATTGCGCATGCCTGATCTTGAACTGAATTGACAGTTACTTACCGAACCGAACTAACTACGCCGTAGAGTTTTGTTTCACAGCGTGCAGTTAATGTTTTTGCGTTCAGTATGCCTTTTACGTTTTCAAATGCTGAATATGCCGATATGGTGTATGTTTACGGATTTTGCGATGGAAATACTACTGCTGCTGTCGCTGAATATCAGCGACGTTTTCCAAATCGAAGAATTCCGGATCGACGAGTGTTTAGCAACGTTTCCCAGAGATTGCGAGAGCGGTTCATTTCCTAGCGTTACTGTTTTATCTAAGCGTCCGGTATAACAAGATGTGGCTGAACAAGAAAACATTATTCAGAGGGTACAGCGGAGTACTCATGTTAGTACGCGAAGGATTTCCACACGTCTTAGAATTCCTCAAACGATAGTATGTAGAACATTATACGAAGAAGGCATGTATCCATACCACGTACAGCGCGTTCAACCTGGGAATCGTGCCCAACGGCTGGAATTTTGTAATTGGTTCAATGCCGGTCGACAATTGCATCGATACGTCTTGTTTTGTGATGAGGCTCAATTTACCCGCGACGGTGTCAACAACACTCGCAATTCACATGTGTAGTCAGAAATGAATTGTGGAAAGTAATTTTCAACATTGGTTCAGTGTCAATGTGTGGTGTGGTATTCTCTACGATCAGCTGATTGGTCCGTTTATCTTCGAAGGTGGTCTTACAGGTGACATTTATCTACGATTTTTGCAAGACGAACTGCCGCCACTGTTAGAAGATGTACCTTTGGCAACACGATTGCGTACGTACTTCCAACAAGACGGAGCTCCTCCCATTTTAGCCGTGCAGTGAGAACGCATCTCGATGATCGCTTTCCCTGGTCGATGGATCGGTCGTGGTGGTGCATAAAATTGGCCATCCAGGTCTCCGGACCTAACCCCTCTAGATTTTTATCTGTGGGGGCGCATGAAAGAGCTGATGTACCGGAGAAAAGTGGAAACACGAGATGCATTGCTCCGTCGCATTTTGGGTGCTGCAGCCCTCGTAAAGGACAATCGTAATGAACTAATGCGAGCTACACGCGCGACTCACAGACGAGCCGCGATGTGTATTGAGGTCGAGGGTAGTCATTTTAAACGGTAATTTTTTACTATCAGTCCGGCCTCTGGAAACTGAAAATAAAGTTTACCATAAGACTCTTTACATTTTTTAAACAACTTTTATTAAGTACAATATGAAGGCAAATGCCGATTAAAGCTATAAAATTAATGTTAAGAAATTATTTTTTTGAGCGATAAAATCGCGGATCATGTTTTTGGGAGTGATAAAATGGCTGATCCCACAAAGGTTAGGAAGGTACCGCTAACAAAATTGGGGGGTTTGACTTGAACTCATAAGATTTTAGTGTCACGATGGCGTCGGTTTGCGATGGTTGTAATTATTCACTGTGTTTAACTTCATGCAAATTTTTTGATGATGAAGAGGCTGCATTTAATTTTTATGTAGAACACGGTGTATTGCTAAAAGAATTTATTTGCCCTAAGAAAAACAAGGAAGGTATTGTTTGTGGTAATATGTGTGTGTTCGATAAAAACAGAAACGCATTTCGTTGCCATATACAGGTAAGAGTAGTACCTAAAATTTGGTTAGGTTAGGTAGGTAGGTTAGGTTAGTATAGTATAGTTTTACGATATATATAATATATACAGTGTTCGTTTTACTACATATATATAAATGTATATATATATATATACACCTTTTAGGTCACTCATGTTGGCTGTTTCTACAATTTCCATAATTTATATATCAATGGATTCGTTTTTACATCGCGAATGCGCCCTAGATAGTCTCTACTGAAGGAATTACCCACATTTTAGGTATTTTTTCATACTTAAACCCCAAAACAAACTTCGTGTCTAACTTAGTTTTGGGCCAGTTCCCTCACTTGACACTATCCAATCGCATTCCTGGTGTAATAACGATCCATTGATCTATAAATTATAGGAATTAATGAGACCGGAGTGATAGTAAAAAATTACCTTTTAACAGTTATTGTAAATTCATGAATAAAAATTTTAGCAGTTATTTATTCGCTATTTTTTTTATTTTTAAACATTCAAACATCCATAGCTCCATAACCGTTAAGAATCGGATCTATGTTCATATGAAGTTTTTGACTGGGAATGACATCAGCTATAAGTTATGACATTTCGTCGTGACTCATAAGTCCCAATCGGTTGTAATTAAAGCGAAAATACAAACAAACAAACAGTAAAAAGTTTATAAATTCAGAAATATTTATTGCTTATTCAAAGTGCAAATATAACCATCTCCAAAAATATTCTTTCTTCAGTAATCGATTACGTCAGTGAGCTCCGCTAGATGGATTTTCGCTTAATTATAACCGATTGGGACTTATGGGCCACCCTGTATATATATATAAAACACTTTTCGTTCACTCCAATATAAAGTTACAATTATTACAAAAGTTACAGGTTAACAAAGACCCAAAATCCACTCAATGCTAGCTCGAGAGAAAGTGAGAGAGAAAAAAATTCTCATCATTCTTATACTCTCATGATGGTGTAAAACTTTCACACAAAAATAGTTTTAGCGATAGTAAAGTATAGAATAGAGTAGTTTCTTCGTTTTTACGACAGCCACTGCTGACAAAAATTGACGAAGAAAGAGTTAAACTCGACACAGATGAGTACGGACGCAATTTAAAATATAACTTCATAGTAAAAAAGTTATAAATTTCTTTTTGCAGTGTTACAAAACGTAATACTATTACCCTGTATACAGTCGTCAAAAATCTTACTTTGTATTATTTTCTCATACAAAGTTCTGAAACTAGAAAAAAAATGAAGTTTTGGTAATAGTTAGTTTTGAGAACCAATTTTGAAATAAAGTTTACAATATTGTTTTATTGAGAAAGTTATTTTAGATGGATTCAGAACTGAGTTGCTCTAACTTGTAAAGGATTATGTACTGTCAGAGGCGGATTAAGATACCTCGGGGCCCCGGGCAATGAAGAATATGGGGACCTTTTCTATAGCTTTTATTAATAATACTGTACATTTACAGTATATAGTACATTTACACGAATTATATGTACGGTGCTCAGGCTAATTGAGAAACAAACATAAAAGAACCTTAACACGGTGTATTTTGCCGTTTGACAAAACCAAACAGTATTAAACAAACTTTACTTTCGGGACTATTAAACATAAAGTAAAACGGGGAATTTGTCAGTTTGTCTACTCTGTCATATTTAATCAAAGAAGTTTGCGAAACCTCGAATTATATCATCGAAACTCAGTTGATTCGGGGGCCCCTCAAGCATGGGAACCTGAGGCTTCAGCCTCAATAGCCTCAGTGATAATCCGCCACTGTGTACTGTACGTACACAATCGGCTTTTACTTGGCTCTAAAAAACAAACTTTTCTCTTAAAGCATTTAGGGGACTTCTCCCCAAAATGTTTTACTTTTATTTTTTCTTTTCTTTTTTTTTTTTCTTTACCACGTGACTGATTGGTCAGAATGTATCTTATGGTATAATGATTTCGTCGACTGTCACCACTTTATTCAACTAATAAATTTTGTAATTTTCAAAAAGTTACTTTTTATATAATAATAGACTGTAATCTTTAAATTGAGATAGGATCCATAATGGTACCCCGCAGCAAGGGTGTACACAAACGCTTTTCACTCACCCGCCAGCCGGGCCGGAAATTTTTCAACCAGCCAGAATGATATTCTTTAAAACCAAGGGACACGTGTGTTTTCCTGAAATTAATGGGTATGCATACATGTACAGGGTGTCCCAGAAGTCTTGGAAGGGTTTTTATTTGGCTATAACTTTTTTCTTTTTTGATTAATTAATTTATTTTTCTTTTTCAATTAAAGTACCCTTGCTGCGATTAATGAAAATGGAATCCTGGACAGTGCAACAAAGAGTGGCTATTGTGGAACTTTATTTGACAAACGACTCTTCCATCGTTGCCGTTCAGAGTTTTTCGATTAAAATTCAACACACGTTTTGCTCCTTTAGTTCGAGCTATCCGACGGTACTTTGCTAAATTTCGTGTGGGAAAGGGTCAGGGAGACGAACCACGGACTGGGCGTCCTCGGACAAGCCGAAGTCCAACTCTGGTTGAGATGGTTCGTGAAAGTGTTGAGAAAAAATCCACATCAGTCCGACGACGCAGCCAGGAATTAAACATTTTAAGAGAGGATATCAATTTTTACCCTACAAAATTCAAATTGCTCAAAAAATTAAACCACAAGATCATCAGAGTCGGATAACGTACGCTAATGCGATTTTAGATTTACGCACTGAAAATGAAGATTTTCATCTGATATTAAATTTGTTATTAAAATCGCAATAAATATACAGTGTGTCCGTAAAGTCATGGTGGGATTTTAAATAGCTATATTATTGCAACGAAACATGATAATGAGATGAAAAAAGGCAAATTGAAGAACAACTCTAAAAGAATAACTTTATTTAACGTAGTTCGATATGGGCTCCTCTGGTAGCCCTGCAGACATCTAGGCGGTGATTCAATTCCAGCCACACACGCCCAAGAACATCAGGAGTGACGGATGCGATAGCTTCCGTGATTCGCTCGTGCAAGTGATGAATATCCCTAATGGGTACACTGTACACGCTTTGTTTGACGTAACCCCACAAATAAAAGTCCAAAGGTGTCAGGTCCGGAGAGCGTGGAGGCCATGGCTTCCATCCTCCTCTTCCTATCCATCTCTGTGGAAATTTTTCATTAAGGAATTCTCGAACAACGTTGGCATAGTGCGGAGGAGCACCATCTTGCTGAAAGATGACATTATTGTCAATAAATAGGGGTACTGCAAAATGTTCCAACATAGCGAGGTAGTTGTATGACGTCACAGTGGGTTCCGCGAAGAAAAATGGGCCAATCACTCGATCTCGTGCTAGAGCACACCACACATTAACTTTCGGGCTATTACGCTCATGTTCAACATAGGCATGTGGACAGCCTAGACTAACTACGAGATAAAGGTTAGCTTAGCCTAGACTAACTACAAGATACAACTTTGAGAGTTGTTCTTAAATTTGGCATTGTTTCATCTCATTATCATGTTTCGTTGCAATAATATAGCTATTTAAAATCCCACCATGACTTTACGGACACACTGTATTTTCAAGTGTTACAAACCTTTTTTTATTTGATTCCCCCCAAAAAAAGTTATAGCCAAATAAAAACCCCTCCAAGATTTCTGGAACACCCTTTATATAGCCACAAAATAGCAAAAATAGCGGCAAAATCATGAACAAAAAACCACAAATGTGTACCGCGTTTCCTAATATTTTTATTTGAGAGAAGTTGTAAAGATAATTTGTGTACCCTGTATATTCCTAAATCATATCTGGTTTTTGTTCACCGAACGGAGGTCATACCTGACTGTCTCACAACTTATCCTTTCGTCATATATATATATATTATATATATATTATATATATATATAATATATACAGGGTGTCCCGTAAGTCTGGACCCATAGGAAAAATAATAAAATTACAAAATAGTCCAAAAATTTATTTATAATATTTTTTTATTTTTTTATTATTTTTATTATTTTTTATTATGATCTTACTCCGCTGGAGTTTTATTTGTGGGGCCACTTGAAAGCCAAAGTGTACGAGGTCAAACTTCAGAACATTTTCCACCTTAAAGCACGCATTGTGGAGGCGTGTCAAAAAATTTCTGCGACTGTGATTCAGAAAGTGCTGTCGCAGTGGAGATTGCGTCTTCAACTATGTGTGCGACACAACGGCGGACACTTTGAACAGATTATGTAATAAATTTTTGGACATTTTGTAATTTTATTATTTTTCCCTATGGGTCCAGACTTACGGACACCCTACATATATATATATATATATATATATATATATACATACAGGGTGTCCCGTAAGTCTGGACCCATAGGGAAAAATAATAAAATTACAAAATAGTCCAAAAATTTATTACATAATCTGTTCAAAGTGTCCGCCGTTGTGTCGCACACATAGTTGAAGACGCAATCTCCACTGCGACAGCACTTTCTGAATCACAGTCGCAGAAATTTCTTGACACGCCTCCACAATGCGTGCTTTAAGGTGGAAAATGTTCTGAAGTTTGACCTCGTACACTTTGGCTTTCAAGTGGCCCCACAAATAAAACTCCAGCGGAGTAAGATCATAATAAAAAAATAATAAAAATAATATAAAAAAATATATAATATATATTATAAATAAATTTTTGGACTTTTGTAATTTTATTATTTTTCCCTATGGGTCCAGACTTACGGGACACCCTGTATATATATATATATATATATATATATATATAAAGGAGACGAAAGCGGTCAACTTTGGATAATAATGACCGATGATGCCAAATTCGAATGACAAAATCAGATAGCGATAAACATCGCAAAAAGAGTCGTAGGACAGGTACTAAGAACATTCAGAAGAAGGAACAAGACAGTAATAATTCCCCTGCTGAGAACACTGATCATACCAAAACTTGAATAATGCTCAGTTTTGACGTCCCCATATAAAAAGGAAGAAATTAATAAACTAGAAGAAACGCAGAGACATCTCACAGCCAAGATTGATGGCTGCAAAGACTACGTAAACTAAAATCTATACTCCCTGGAAAGAAGAGAGAGGTACACCATAATCTACATATGGAAAATGATCGAAAAACTGGTACCAAACCTCAAACTAAACCCAATTACCATCCAAACAACGCTGGAGAATAGGAAAGGCAGAATGTGTAGCGTTCTCAAATTAAAGACCCAACAAGGGACCTCTTCAACACAAGGGAAATAGCTTGGTTGTCAGGGGGCCAAGACTTTTTAACCAGCCTCCAAAGAACCTCAGAAACTTTTCAGGGGTCAAAGTTGAAGTCTTCAAAAGAAGACTAAATGCCTGGCTGAGGACGGTACAAGATGAGCCGGGTGTACCTAGCTGTGTGCGGTGGAGAGCGCAAGAGAGAGGAACTCGCTCCTTCACCAAGCCAGACCTAGAGGCGGGGCCACCAGGCTTGACCTTCGTGTGAAGAGAGACCAACACACGGAACTTAAACGAAGTTAACGAAGTTTATATATATATACAAGGTGGCGCAAATGTCGCGCATCATAGGAATTTTCAGTGTTGACTATAATATATTATTTTTTTCTTTTAGGTAGGGGATGGCTGCAAAATTAACAATAGACGAGAGAGTGAACTTGGTTTTAATGCATGGAACACCAGGTACTACAAATCGATGAATCGGTACAGAATTTAAATTCTGTACCGATTCATCGATATAAATTTAAATTTTGTACCGATTCATCGATTTGTTGTACCTGGTATTCCATACATTAAAACCAAGCTCACCCTCTCGTCTATTGTTAATTTCGCAGCCATCCCGTACCTAAAAGAAAAAAAATATATTATAGTCAACAGTGAAAATTTCTATGATGCGCGACTTTTGCGCCACCCTGTATATATAAACAGTATCTTTATTGACTTACATCGAACTTTATCGTTAATTTTCTAGGAAATTCCTGTGAATTGTCCGGGAATTGTTTGATTAGTTCGCTCCACTCTTCTCCCTCCGCTTGGCTATTACCGACTCTCTCTCCATGACAAACTCTTCTTCACTCCCTCTTGATTCCTCCTGCTCTTTCCTTTTTCCATTCTCAAGCATTCGGATTTTCATCTGGCATTGAGAAAACAATCGTACTTCTTTTTTTCGTTTGATTTTGGAACTTAGAAACAATTTTAAAATACATTACATTATGAGTTACAAATTCCGAACCGTTTTATATTACACTGGGGAACAAATTTCAAATTTTTGTCTATTGAATTAGATTTGACAGTTACTTCTAGGTAATTTGGGTGCGCTGAGCACGAATTTTTACTCGGTTTTGCTCTATCAGGTCCTGATTTTGCTCAACACCCCTCCTCTTTCGTCGTATTCATAAAAAGGTTTTTTCTCAATACTCGCTGTCTTTTTGCAGTTACACATTATGCAACTAGGTTTTTATCTAGGTATTTGTACCTATTGTTATGGTATTGTTGTATTATGTATATTTTTATATGTAACACCCTAAAAATATTTTTAATTTTGTCATTTTTAACCATTTTAATATTAGTAAATTAAGCTAAAAATATCATAGAATTCTAAAATTTTCTCGAGCGTTCCTGTTCTCTGTAGAGTATTCTAGAGGACAACTAAAAAATATAAAAGCGACTCGTTTCCAGAGTTAATCAGTCAATTCAATCAGTCAGTCAGTCAGTCAGTCAGTCGAGTTAGTTAATTAAGTTTGGGCATTAACATAATTTTGAATTGGCATATGATTTAGTGAGTAATTTTGTCATCGTGATTTAATATAGTTGATTTAATTAGACGTAATTTATATTGTACCTACTCATCCGTGTTTCTAGTTTAATTTCATAGATTGTAAGTACCTATTTCATAATAAGTACCTATTTAAACTAATTTTTGTGTTTATATTTCAGATTTTCTTAAATTTATATGAATTAAGGGCTTTAAATACCTTTACAAATTGGCAGAACAATCAAGCAATATGTCATCAAGCACTAGAAAGTTCAAATGCAAAAAAACCCTGATTCCTTCTGTTATATATGTGGAAATTTTACACTTCCACATCAACGAGCAAATATAACTGACTTCGTAAAAAGAGCTTACTTAGCTTATTTGGCATAAAACTGGGGGACCAAGATAAATCGTGGGCTCCACATAAAGCCTGCACTATATGCATGAAAGACTGCGACATTGGACGAAGGGTTCGGATTCAAAAATACCTTTTGGAGTTCCGATGGTAAGTTTATGATTTCATAAAACTACGTAATTTAATCACTAGTATACTGAACTTACCTAAATGTAATTGTAACTTAGGTACATAACCAAAATTTACAGAAAATGTTTATAAGAATCTCAAATATTGCATAAGGTTGAAACACATAGAAATGTTAAATGTTTGGGTGATAACTTTTGATAAAATTCATAAAAACAAGTCTCTCGTCGCTTTTGTTAACGCTTTACAATTTTTTTTCATATCAGGTGTGGCGAGAGCCTAAACCACGAGACCGATTGCTACCTTTGCTTTGTCAAGACTTCGGGCTTCACTAAGAAAAATAAACATTGTATCGAGTACCCAAATTTCGACACCGCGATACGACCTGTGCTACATTCAAATGAGATCCCCATTCCAAAATTTAAGGGTCTGCCAACTCAAGAATTAGTTGAAGATGTTCCTGAAAATATTGTTATGCACTTTGAGGAGTCAGACACCGATTTTGACCCCAGCGTATTTGAAAGTCAAAACGATCCGCAAAAGTTTAACCAGGCCGAGTTGAATGATCTTGTAAGGGATCTAAATTTGCCAAAAAAGGTTGCGGAAATTTTAGCTTCAAGACTTAAAGAGAAAACTTGCTTACTTCAAACACATACATTTCATTTTACAGAAAAAGAGAAGAACAACTTGTTAAATATTTTAGAAACAGAGGATAGTTAGTATATTGCTGCGACATAGTTGGTTTGTTAAAGAAGATGGGGGTTGAGTCTTACGATGCAAATGATTGGCGCTTGTTTTTAGACAGTTCGAAAAGAAGTCTTAAGTGTGTGTTGTTGCATAATGGCAATCTATACGGCTCGATACCGATTGGGCACTCAACAAAATTAAAAGAAAAGTATGAACAATAGAAAAGGTTTTAAATCTTATCAAATATAGGGAGCACGAGTGGATCATATGTGTTGACTTAAAAATGGTTAATTTTCTGCTAGGACAACAAGGGGGTATACTAAATATCCCTGCTTCCTTTGCTTATGGACAGCAGAGCCAAGGAAGAACATTATTTCAAACAAATCTGGCCAGCACGAACATCACTTACTGTCGGAGAAAAAAAAACGTAATTAATCCACCTTTAGTGAGCAGAGATAAAATCATATTTCCTCCTGCATATAAAACTAGGCCTCATTAAACAATATGTAAAAGCTTTAGATACGAACGGCGAGTGTTTCAAATACATAACTTCAAAATTTCCAAGTTTAAGTTATGAAAAAATCAAGGCGGGAATTTTCGACGGTCCACAAATAAGAACAATGATTAAAGACAGCAATTTCCTAATGTCATGAATGAACGCGAAAAAAATGGCTGGTTCTCATTCGTGGACTTGATAGAAAACTTTTTAGGCAATTATAGGGCAGATAACTACGAAGAAATCGTAAAAAAACTTTTAAGGGACTTCAAAGAGTTAGGTTGCAATATGAGCATAAAAATGCATTTTTTGAATAGCCATCTTGACCAATTTCCAAGTAATTTAGGTGATGTAAGTGACGAACAAGGGGAGAGATTCACCAAGATATCAAAATTATGGAGGAACGGTACCAAGGCCGCTGGGATTCCCACATGATGGCTGATTACTGCTGTGCTTGAAAGAGGACCTGCCATCAACAAGCAAATACGCTAGAAAGTCTTACAAAAGAAAATTTTTGCCACAGTGAAAGCTTCATATCTGTTTTTTTTTTTATTTTAAGTCATTTCTATCGTTATAATGTAATTTTACTGTAGTTTGAACTGCTTGTATTCATGAAACTTGAAAAAAAAAATTTAACACATGACTTAATTTTTAGTCCTAATTTGAAAATCTGGAAAATGGCACATAGGCTGTCGACAAGAATCAGGACCTGATAGAGCCAAACCGAGTTGAAATTCGTATTCAGCGCACCCAAATTACCTAGAATCAAGTGTCAGATATCATTCAATAAAATACGTGTTGCCCAGTGTTATTTAACGAACTTATGTTACCTTTTTGACAATATTAAATGGTTTTTATATTTATTTCAAGTATTATTTGGAACCAAGATTACTTACGAATTCATGATTTGTTGAAATAGAGGTGTGGCACTGTGGCATCACGTGACTGATATTCCCACTCCCCATTAGTTAAGCAAACAACGTCACGAGTTCTAGTATAAACAAGTTGAGACCTTTTTTGGATGTTTTCGTGCAGGCAGTCACGTGTCCTTTTCTAGGCTTTACCTGAGGCCTACTTGGAATTCATATTCTACCTAATTTCTGTTTTTCATTTACTCCAAACTTTGTATTATAAATTATATTATTAATAAATTACTCATTTTTGCAAACCCAACATGTTCTTTACTACAATCACACCTGATTTTTGTTGACCGAATGGAGGTCACAGCGAACTGTCTCATAATTTATCTTTTCGTCATCGTCGTTTTCGTAAACTTTTAAAAATTCCTTAATTAAACTAGAAATGTATACCATTGCAATTACCGCATATTTTGAAAGGCTTTGTATTTTGTAGCCAGTGAAAACTGTTTTTCTTTCTGAAAATTGAAGTTACATTTTTGCAGTTTGACCCTTTTCCGCATTAAGTGTAATTTTAGGGATCAGGTTGTTTATTGCTTATTCCGAAAGCTTTATCACAATACTTCATTTGTCATAGTATTTTTAATACGTTTGGGAATATCTCTCATACGTACAAATGATTGGAAATTTTGATTTATGCAGTTTTATTTTAAAATTGCCCCTGAAGAGGTTCTTCATTTATTGTATAACATTAATTAATAGCGTATTAATTCTAATTTAATAATATAGAATTTAATGCAACTTAATTTAATACAAAAGTTATGATGTACAAAATGATGATTAAATCTATAGTCATTCAGTTGAACAACAAATGAAATCTTGTTCGAAATGATATTTAATTGAATTGAATAACCTTTTATTACTAATAAAATAATACAGTGCTTTTACAATTTACAATGCCATAAATAATTGCGAAGCTGGACTATTTATTTTATTTGGCTCTTAAGGTTTAGGCTTTACTGGGCTCTTAATTAAAAATAAAACATAGTTGTTATTAATAATACATAAATCATGAATAAGAATTATTAATTAAGGTATGTATTAATCTTAAATTATCATTATTGATATAACAAATGCAAAGTCATTATTGAAGGCATTATACCAATACCATACAAAGAAATCAATATTTTACACGAGAGATAAGAACCGAACAATCACGAGTAATGTGTCTTTAATCCTAGAATTCACACGAGAAATTAATAAACAATAGTAATGTACATTAATCCTAGAGTTTTATTAGTATGCCATTATTAATCGAGATTTGAACTTGGTTTTAAACGAATTTACATGCACAATATTTTTTATATCAGCATTTAAATCATTCCATAGTTTCAGTCGAATGAAAATGGGTAATTTTTGAGATGAAGCCAATCTAAATTGAGGTATAACACGCTCTGATCTATTTCTGGTCTGATATGAGTGGATTTCTTGATGTTACAAAATATCTATTTACCCATTCTTAATTAAAAATAAAATGTGCCAGTTTGATTACATCATCGAGCTTTAGTAATTTTAGCTCTTTAAATACTCTGAATGCACTAGAGTGATCAAGGAAATCAGCCTCAGATAATAACGTTATTGCTCGTTTTTGGATGACAAAGATACTGTTTAAAGCGTTGTTAGCTGAGTTTCCCCAAACAAAGGTGCAGTACGTTATATAATGCTGATAAATGCATTTAACTTTGTTTATGCCGATACTGAACATACTTTGCGGACTTAAAGGTGTATTATGAGGGGGTTGATTGTAATCAACATTCGACCAGGGAAGTACTGTGGGTTGGGGGGGGGGGGAGAAGCTGGAGACAGAGAGTGCTGGAACACCCGTTTCTCCTGTCACTGTCCTCCTTGACTGATCTTTTCCCGTGTCTCATCTACCCTGTGAGCAGTCCAGCATGATCTCAAACACACACTTCTCTTATTATTCCTCACTACATATACATGCATCTTATACACTACACAATCTTTTCAAAGTAAAGACAAAAAAAGCATCAACCTCAAGAGCCTCGGTGTCCCCTGGGAAAGGGACCATAAATAACCACTTCTGGCTCTCCCACTGCCGGTACCAGGAACGCAGACCCAGGCAGCGTGGCAGGGCTGGTTCTGCTACTGCCCATTCAAGATGTTCTTGGTCTCTGCCTGATTCAGTGGCGTATCCTGATCAGCTGCTTTGGTTTATCGCATATATATTAAATTAGTGATGTAGCGGATGTCATTTTTTTCACATCCGCGGATGCGGATGCGGATGAGGATGTTTGATTTCAACATCCGCGGTGCGGATGCGGATGAGGATGTTTGATTTCAACTTCCGCGGATGCGGATGTCTACATTTTCGTTATTTTTTAGGATATATTCGAGATTTGTTGTGTTTAACGTATATAATAAGTTATTATATAGAGAGAGCTGTAGCTATAATGTAGTATAATTTATTAATTGTACAATAATTGCTGTACTTTTCTCTGAACATATAAAATAATATCAAGCATCTAACTAATATAGAAATCAATTAGTGAATTCGTCTGCAAATAAATTCGTTATATTTTGTTGAGTTTCAGCCACAATTAGAAACCATAATTGTGTTACCAGGATGCGGGACGTGAACCCAACTCAAATGCACCCCACCGACCTCTTTCCCCAACCTCCTCCACCCTTATAGAAAGAGATCTTTAATTAGCTTGATAACTATTTATATTAAGTTTAAAGTTTTATTAGGCATATTTATAAATGAGTAATTAAAATAAAGTAAACTAAGATGTTCATCGTTTAATGTTCAAACTTAATTATAGGAACGTTATGCTTAAGGAACATTAACTTTTCTGCCTTTTCTGCTGCCAGTCTGTTTCTCTTTTCATCATATATTAATCCAGCACTGCTAAATAATCTCTCGCTTGGTACGTTTGTTGGAGGACAGGCTAAATGTTTCCTTGCAAGTTTACTCAAGTATGGATAGATATTCTGCGTATTTTTCCACCAACTAATAGGATTGTCACATGCAGCCAGGCGTTTTTCTTGGTGATAGCTCTCGATCATTTTTACTACATCTTTTGACATCGCGTAGGTCTCGTCATTGCTGCTTGACTCAAGAAACTGAGAGAGAGATTCTGTGATAGATTGCTTGTTGGAGGTGTTGGTTCTGTCACTGAAACTTTTATTCTTTTGGTGGGTGGCGAAGCGACAGATTCAAGAGATTGAAGCTCTTCAACTGCTTTGCCAAGTGATGATTTAACTCGTTCTAATGTACTAGGTGAAAATAACTTAGCTTTGTAACGTGGATCTAAGTAGGTTGCAAGAGAGTAACTTCATACAAGAACAGCCTCTCGTCTTGTCGCTTGCATCACTTTTGCGCACAATGAACTAGTTCTATTAATATAGTAGAATTTGATAATTTCCGCTTATTAATGACGTTTTATCTCAACAGTCCACATCCGCACGACATCCGCAGTCCAAAGTGCGGACGCGGATGCGAGAAAATGTGCGGATGTTCCGCGGATGCGGATGCGGATGTGACCTACATCACTAATATATATATATATATATATATATATATTAAACAAATCAATATCGAACATAGATGAAATACACAATTAAATAACGTTTACATGGCAACCGTACTCATCAAAATAAGGCCGAGATTGCGTGTAATTGCGTGATAAATAATTCAGACGTGGGCCTCCCACGTTCCTTAATTTGAAGTTGCTCAGCAAAATCTCGGCAACTGAATGTTTTTTTCGCTAAATCTTTAATTACACAGTCACATTCAATGGTTTCTATATAACCACATGCCCTGAAAGAAGGCAAATCACTCGAAACACTTAACATATTTATGTTTAATCTTTAAACAGTAATATAATAAAAGTGGCTAAGCGCAAACACAACGTTCTGACATGCAGTAGCAAACGGAACTGGCTAGCAGCACAGAGCATCGCAGAAATGAGCGATAAACAAGCCACCTGTAGGCACTCGCTGATTGGCTGATATTCCCTGCGTCATACAACTGCCTCATCATCCCATAGTTCCACTATAGCCTTCCGTACTTGCACAATTACTGCGATCAACCGTGGCTGTGGCTCATAATATAACATCGTTATTTCATCGCCCTCTCAAAACTGCAGTAATTATTGTTTGAATTGTATAGTTTGATGAACTTCTTAAGTAATGTTTTAATATTTGCTAAATATAATTTTTTAATTCCCTGAGGTTGGTTTACCGCCGGTAAACGCGATAACACAGAGAATACGCCACTGGCCTGATTCACTTTTCATAAACCTCTGCAACATTCGTGGTCTTTCCTCAAATTTTTAATCTGTTGAACACCACCTCACCTTCTCTTCCTCACTGAAGATCAGGTGTCTGGGACAATTGACAATAACTCCTTTTCTGTACACTCCAACTTTCGATATACTCGTTTTCATTCCAAAGGTGGGTGTTGCATTTACGTACGGAAAGACCTAACTTGCTCTACACCCTTTGGCTACGGCTTACATGCCAATCTCAAACTAAATACATATGAGCTATCTGCCTTTCTCCTAAGTCTGATTATCCAAAACTCTCTGATTACCTCACTTCCAAAATGGAATACAGTGTATCTCACTCTTATTTTGCTGAAAACTCCAGTTTAGGAGACTTCGATGTTCACCACCATCTTCGGCTTTCCTCCCATTTCATTGACATCCCTGGTGAACTAGCTTACAACTTTTCTATTGAGAATGGCCTAGAGCAGATTATATAGCACCCTACTCTTATCCCCGATCGCCTTGGAGAGAGGCCCAACATTCTGGATTTATTTCTCATCACTCGTCCTTCTTACTCTCTGAAACCTTTTTCTCCATTGGGCTCCTCCGACCACAGTCTTTTATCTATTTCCTGTCGTGTCGCTCCAGTTCGGCCTTTGGATCCTCCCAAGATGAGACGCCTTTGGCACTTTGGCGCCGTTGATTGGGAGGCCCTTAGGCAGTACTACTTTGATTTCCCATGGAATGATTACTGCTTTCGTGGCCGGGGCCTCTCCTGGTGCGCTGACCGCATCACGAACGTGATTCTCTTGGGCATGGAGGCGTACATTCCATATTCTAGTCCTACTACTAACGAAAAAACCTTGGTTTAACTTACTTGTTCTAATGTTGTCCGCAACAGAGGAGTCTTTCAGAAGGTACCGTCGCCATCCAACTCCTGACTCTCACTCAGCATATATTTCTGCCCGGAATCGTGCAAAATCTGTTCTTCGACTCGCCAAAAATTCTTTCATCAAACAAAAATGTGATCACTTCTCTAATTCTAATTCTTTTCGCTCTTTCTGGAACCTCTCCAAAAACTTTACTCCTTTCCCTCCGCTTTTCCATTCCGACGTTTCCGTTGCCGTCTCTTCTCATGATTTCCTTTCTGGCCGATCTATAGCTGTGGTTGTAGATGGCCACTGTTCTCTCTAAAGTTATTAATAGTGGTGTTCCTCAAGACTCTGGCCTATCACCCACCCTTTTTCTTTTATTTATCAATGAACTGTTAAGTCGCACTTCCTGTCCTATCAACTCCTATGCGATGATTCCATTCTTCACTTCTCCACCCTCTTCACAAAGCGTCCCTCTCAACAGTCACTCCATGCTTCGCGTGGGGCTATGATGCACCTGAACTCTGATCGTTCTACTATCTCTGATTGGGGCAGAGAAAACCTTGTGGTTTTCAATGCCTCAAAAACTCGCTCCCTTCATCTGTCTACGCGGCACTATCTTCTACACGACTATTCCCTTATCTTCACCAATACACAACTCAATCCTTCCTCATCTCTTAACATTAGTGGCGTTTCATTTTCTTGTGATCGTTCCTGGAAAGATCACATATACTCTCTTTCCAAACCAGCTTCTAAGAGGTTAGGTGTGCTGTACCACCTCCGCGGTTTCTTCACCCCACTCAGTTGCTGTCTCTGTACAGAGGTCTTGTCCGTCCCTGTATGAAGTACGTTTCTCATGTGTGGGGTGGCTCAACCAACACAGCTCTACTTGAGCGGGTGGAATCAAAAGCTTTTTGTCTCATCAATTCCCCGCCTCTTACTGACTGTCTTCAAGCCCTCTTCTTCGCCGCAATGTTGCCTCACTCTCTCTTTACTACCGTTTCACTCTTATAACGGACACTGCTCTTCTGAACTCTTTAATTGTACCAGACTTTCTATACATTCTCATTCCTTTTCTGTCGAACTCTCTATTACAAAGGTTAATCAGTACTTTCAATCTTTCATATACTCAATCGGTCAACTTTGGAACAATCTTCCTCAGTCCATCTTTTCCCCCGTCTATGACTTCCAATCTTTCAAACGCACAGTGTCCAGGCATCTCGAAAACTTGGACCTTGATTTTTTCTCTTCTTACTCTGTGGTGGTTTGTTTTTGCGGCCATTCGCCCTTGATCCATCCTCCCAACATAAAAAAAAAAAATTCGAAAAAGGTTTTTGGCTTTAGAGGTACAGTATTTACAGTTGCGGGAAAAGTGAAATAGAAAATGAAAAGCAAAATCAGTTCCCAAGTTCACCACTCTTTCCATATTCATAATTTATACTACTTGTGCATATGACGAATGAAAACGGTCGACCTAAGGTCGATCCTGAACCTTGTTCGAAGTTATCAAGTAAGACTCAGTACACACACACACACACACACACACACACACACAGTGACGTTTTATGCCTCAACACCTAACCTTCCCCTCATTCCCCAGCTCCAGAATTGAAAATAACAATTTTTATGGAGAATTAAGCATATATTCTTTACAGAGGAGCATTCATCATATCAATTAGCGTTATCATACTTTTCACTGTAAGAAATCAAACAACAAAATACAATTATAGTGAACGGCATTTTCTTCAGTCGAAGAAAATCATAGTTTTTGTTTGCCATCGCTGTTGTAAAGATATGAAAAACATTGACGTTTACGTGAAAGTGTAGCTCTAATAGAAGTATCACGTAGCAACAGCAATAATTTAAAATACTGCCTTCTGCAAGGTACCGTATAATTAAAAATTAATGCAGTATAAACTTGCCCACGAACTTATGTACAGTACTGAACAATAGGGTGTATCATGCTCAGGTCGAATATTGAAAAACTTAGAATTTCAAGATTGGTAGTATGTATTCCTACGTAAAATTGAATTTTAAGAGGGGTTCGTCTTCTGCAACTTTTGCGAAAAATCGCATTTAAGTGTTCAAAATCGCACTTTTTGTCGAAAAATAGGATTTTTGGCCAATTTCAGATTTGGTAGCCTCAAATGACCTCCATATGTTCCATATTGTTCACATACACCCGTAAGCATTTCTAGGGACAGGCTTCGACCCATTTAAGATCAGCCAAAGTAGTTCATAACCCCTAAAATAACCAAAATCACCCAAAATGGCCCAAAACTAAGGGATTGTATGATTTTTAGTCTCCTCTACACCACATTTCGCGGCTGTTCTCTTCATCAGGCTGATAGCAGCTGCCCCCACCTTTCCACAAGCTGCTGTGACGTTCAACCTTTTTTCTGCAATTGCAATTCTTCTTTAATATTTGTATAAGTCCCTCCTCCACCCCCATCTTGTAATAATATGCTGGTCAACTGAATGTTTTGAGATTTTTTCTTCTGAAAGCATCTTGATTTGTCTAGCAGGTCTTGTAGAGATCTAAAACATGTTCATAATGTCTTGCTTTGACTTGAAAACTGGCAACAATTCTCTGTGATCGATCCTAGCACGAACAAAATCATCTCTTCTCTCTTGCCCATACACTGCATGAGCTGCAGCTGAAACTTCCTAGACTGCTCTTTCACAGCTTTGATTGTGAACTGAGAAGTTCTCAACTTCAAGTGGAGACCTGAGAAGCTCCTCAGCTGCTCCTCTTGACATCTTACAATTGACATCTTACAATTAATCAGAGTAATTGGAGAAGTGGCATCAAAATTCAGTTTAGGGTTTCTATGAGTTCTCAGACTCATGTCTCCATACTCAAACTTACCTCTGATCTTCTTGATCATCTTAACCCCCCCCATGCCCTCTCCTCCTCATCCTCACTGCACAGGAGAGAGGCAATGAGGTTCTCACTGTGAGCATGAAATGCTCCACGAACTATCACATGAGTAATTATGTTTCTGACTTCAGAGGTCTGGCTTCTCAGCAGTCCCAGAGCGGTCACAATATGGTGAGGTCCATACCTCATGTGATGCTTCACCTTGATCTCAAAATACATCTTGAAGTAGAAGTCCAGGCAGAACTTCAGCAGCACCTCCAGCTTCTTCAACACCTCCCCCTTCAGACCATGCTGCCTCATCCACAGCATCAACAAAGTCTCACCTGTAGTCAGCCAGCGTGACTGATTCAGTGGGCTACACTTCAGACCAGCAACTTCCTTTCTCAAATCTCCTGTCTTGAGAGCTTTGATCAGTAGGTAGCAGTTCTTCTGGTCAGTGCTAAGGTTCTGTACAATGTCTTCTGGCAGTTCAATTATATCTTCTCCTGGCAGAGCCTTGAAGCTAAAGTTGACAGGTATGTATTGATCTTCTCCAAAAGTTTTCCTATTGGGCCACTGAACCCAAACTTATGCGTGTAGGAACCATCAAGCTTGATGATCGTGTGCCTGAGGCTGAGTTCATTAATATGCAACCTGCATATCAGCCAGTGACATTTGTGACCTAGCAGTCGCTCCAAGTGAGTGATGGCCCCTCCATCAGGTCCTGTGTTTGTATTGGTGGAGTCACCACCAAGGACCACAATAGTATCTTTAGCACCATGAGCACTAATCCACTCAAACAGAGCCTGAGCTATCTTCAGTGCAGGTTTCTCATTTCCTTTAGGTTCTTCTGGTGTACAATGGAAGATATACTTCCCCTCAGGTTCCCAGGTAACACTATAGTGCTCTTCAGTTGTAATATCAGGATGGAAGTGGCCAGTTTCTTCATTGTACCTCATGATCTTTGTCTTATCTTGTTTTCCATCAAAGAAAATTCCCTTGATCTCCTCTCCCTCTGTCCTTTTCTCCAGGGCCTCCACCGAGGCACCTATTACAGACTCCTTGCCCCTCCACAGCTTCATCCTGTCAACAGCTAGATATGCCTTATCATCAGATTGATGGCCAACTTTGATGAGATCTTGCAAGAAACCAGTTTCAATGGCGGCTGCAGGAGTGTTTGCCACCTTGAACCTGACTGGCAGAGGTGGAGACTTTGCCAGTGTTGACATTGGAGCTTGTGCCTGGTGTAGTACTGGAAAAATCTGTGTCAGCAGTAGGAGCTGCTCTGCCTGGAGACTCTTGCAAGGAAGTCACCTCATCTTCATCATCACCATCATCAGCTCTAAGCAGTAGCTCCTTTTCTTCTTCCTCTTTTCTGTTTCTCTTCTCAGCTGCCTTCTGTTCTTCCTCCTTCCTCTTAGCAGCCTTCACCTGCTTCACTGTTTCCTTCACATCAACAGATGCCATCCTGAAGCCAGAAACTTTTGAGGTTTTGATCCTCTGATAATGGAGCCACTCTAGCTCTAGCTTTGAAATGTTCTGAGGCAGAGGACAGTCACAGTTGACATGAACTCTAGCAGCACAGCCAGAGCAGCCAGATGCTTCAGTTCCACCGAGAGTGATATCATGTCTGCAGGTTATGATGTCAAACAATGTATCAAGTTCAGATATTCTCTTCTCTTCTGCAGCCTTCACTCTGCCATTCACTAGGTCAATCATTTCATTCCACCTGACAAGAATCTTCCTGGCAATGGATCTCTCTTGAATGATCACAGGAGGAGTAAATTTGGCATTGCTTTTGCGCCACTGTGCCAGTACCAGTGATGCCAAATCTTGCAGAGGGTACTGAGCTCTCTTCATATCACCCAGAAGCAGCTTCTCTTCCTGGAGGAGGATTCCCCTCTGAAACACAGCTCTCCAGGTTGGAACCTCTGTGGGAAATAACTGCTTGCCTGGACCCACCAGATCACTCAGCTTTGAACCAGAACTTTTACTGGTCTTTCGTCCTTGCTTAGCCATGGTGGCTACTAGTGATGTAGGTCACATCCGCATATTTTCTCGCATCCGCATCCGCACTTTGGACTGCGGATGTCGTGCGGATGTGGACCGTTGAGATAAAACGTCATTAATAAGCGGAAATTATCAAATTCTACTATATTAATAGAACTAGTTCATTGTGCGCAAAAGTGATGCAAGCGACAAGACGAGAGGCTGTTCTTGTATGAAGTTACTCTCTTGCAACCTACTTAGATCTACGTTACAAAGCTAAGTTATTTTCACCTAGTACATTAGAACGAGTTAAATCATCACTTGGCAAAGCAGTTGAAGAGTTTCAATCTCTTGAATCTGTCGCTTCGCCACCCACCAAAAGAATAAAAGTTTCAGTAACAGAACCAACACCTTCAACAAGCAAATCTATCACAGAATCTCTCTCTCAGTTTCTTGAGTCAAGCAGCGATGACGAGACCTACGCGATGTCAAAAGATGTAGTAAAAATGATCGAGAGCTATCACCAAGAAAAACGCCTGGCTGCACGTGACAATCCTATTAGTTGGTGGAAAAATACGCAGAATATCTATCCATACTTGAGTAAACTTGCAAGGAAACATTTAGCACGTCCTCCAACAAGCGTACCAAGCGAGAGATTATTTAGCAGTGCTGGATTAATATATGATGAAAAGAGAAACAGACTGGCAGCAGAAAAGGCAGAAAAATTAATGTTCCTTAAGCATAACCTTCCTATAATTAAGTTTGAATATTAAACGATGAACATCTTAGTTTACTTTATTTTAATTACTCATTTATAAATATGCCTAATAAAACTTTAAACTTAATATAAATAGTTATCAAGCTAATTAAAGATCTCTTTCTATAAGGGTGGAGGTTGGGGAAAGAGGTCGGGTAACACAATTATGGTTTCTAATTGTGGCTGAAACTCAACAAAATATAACGAATTTATTTGCAGACGAATTCACTAATTGATTTCTATATTAGTTAGATGCTTGCTATTATTTTATATGTTCAGGGAAAAGTACAGCAATTATTGTACAATTAATCAATTATACTACATTATAGCTACAGCTCTCTCTATATAATAACTTATTATATACGTTAAACACAACAAATCTCGAATATATCCTAAAAAATAACGAAAATGTAGACATCCGCATCCGCGGATGTTGAAATCAAACATCCTCATCCGCATCCGCATCCGCGGATGTGAAAAAAATGACATCCGCTACATCACTAGTGGCTACACAATCTTCATCAAGCTTTGTATCTGAAACATAGAAAATTATCACAGTGAAACTCTAGTAGCCTATAACAGCTGTTACAATGGTTTTGTTTGGTAAGAAACCGGACTGTTACATAATTATGTACTACAGTGTATGTCCTGCACAGATGTTCTGTACATAACCAGAAAACGAAAAAGTGGAAATTTGAACACTTAAACGTGATTTCTAGCAAAAGTTCAAGAAAACAAACCCCTCCTAAAATTTAATTTTACATAGGAATACATACTGCCAATCTTGAAATTGGCGCTTCAATGAACATGATACACCCTACTGGACATGATACACCCTATTGGTGAGCAGTGTGAAAAACATGAAATTTTAAAAGTTTCTGTAAGTATAAAATATTTCCATATATGTTGTATTTACATTTAATTTGGCATACCTTTCATCAGTATCCTTTGAAAATAAATATGTACAGGAATCGAAGTTAAAGAACGATTCGTCTGTTCGAACATGTTTTTTTTTATATTGATATTGCTGGAGGGTTTTTTTGCTTTGTTTTTGCGTAATTGTAGTGAATTGACCGTAATATACAAATACATAATGCGATATAGAGGAATATCTATAGGTCATCCCAGAAGTAATACGGCATTTTTTAATTTTTTTTTCCATTTTTATCATTATTTACGGATAGAAATCAAACAACTCTTTGAAGTTATTTATATTTAAATAAATATTTATTTAAATATAAATAACTTCAAAGAGTTGTTTGATTTCTATCCGTAAAATAATGATAAAAATGGAATAATTACAATTTCATATGAATTTTAATTTAAATCCAAGCGTTATTTCATGGGGGAATGGGAAAGTGGTTTTTATTTGTGTTTTGGAAGACCAGTATATTTACCATTATTTAGTAACCAGTTAAAAAAAATAAAAACGAAGGCATGGCGTAAGTTTATTTCTCCACCAATAGTAACTTTTTGATTTTTTTAAATTTAATTTTCGTCGAACTTTGAAAAGTTTTATTTTAAAATTTATAATTTCTTTGAAAATTTTAAATTTGTTTGGAACAAAGCTCGAACAGAACGGACGGGTACAGATCTAAATAAAAACATTTAATCCGTTTCATTCACATGGAAATTTAAAATGTGTGGCAGTGACAACTGATCGTCGTGACAAAATTGAGAAGTTATTGTAGGTTAGATTAAATTAAGGTAGGTTAGGCTTAGTAAGGTTACGCTAGGTTAGGTTAAGGTAAGTTAGGTTTTCGGAGTATTACTGTTATGCTCCGTCGACCAAATGGGTATAGGTCCTTCAAAATGGGTTAACGCCATTCTCTCGACGTGATATTTTATCGACGAGTTATTTCTTATGGTTTGGGTTAGGTTAGGTTTAATTCTGTTTGGTTGTTAGGTTAGGTTTATATTTTGTTAGGTTAAGTTGGTTTAGGTTTTGGTAGGTTAAGTTTAGTTAGATTTATATTTTGTTGGGTTAGGTTAGGTTTATGTTTTGTTAGATTAAGTTAGTTTATTGAAGTCGATAGAATGAATCCCCTGTTGACGAAATGTCTATAGATGGCGAGAAAAAACGTGTTGGCTGCATATATGTTCTGATGATGAAAGTACTCATTACTTCTAACTCAATATCATTCTCATTCCCGGTCCGCAATTGAGAAATGTACAAAGTAAGAAGTCCATATTTGAGAAAAGAGATTCTTCATTTGAGAAAAAATGTCGCTCCATTCGCGGTAAAGGCGTCAAATAAGAATGATTATATTTCTTAATCTAACTCAACTTAACCTAACGTAACCTAAACTGGACCAAAGTGTGAAAGCCGTGGATGAAAATGAAAATGGATTGAAATGAAAATAGATCAATTTGAGAATTTCCTCCTTTGAAATTCTCCTCTGGCAGATTTCTCACCCTCGAGCGCCGAATGAAATTGAATCACATTGAGTGGGATGATACCCTCTCGCATCTCTATACAAACTTCAGTCTAATAACATTTTAGTAGAAAAATACCCTTTTGTGAGTCACATTAATTTTGATATACAAAGATTGAATGAGAATAAAATAAATATTGAACATTATTTTATTATAGCTTTTTTACGCACGAAGTTATAACATGAAATAGAATTTTCATTTTAGTTAATTTTACAGGGTGTCCCATAAGTTCGATCTCAGGAAAATTTATTTTAAATTAAATTTACAAAGGTAACACAGTACATTAGAACAAAAACAAATGTTCAGATTGATTCCTTGTTTTGGGACCTTTTTTCCTGGGTGAGTTACACTCCTGAGGAGAAGGCCTCCCCCTTTTCCTCACGAGTGTAACTCACTTCCGTATTAGCCATTACGTGTTATTCTACCTGCAATAAAAAAGAAAAGGTGCCAAAACAAGGCATGAATTGAACATTTTATTCTAATGTCTACTTTTGTAAATTTAATTTAAAGCAAATTTTCCGATGAGACCGGACTTATGGGAACCCTGTATATCAAAAACGTTTCTCGTCCATTTACAATTCACTGGAATTCAAATTTACTTCAAACAAAATCTAAAGTTAATTCATTATGTAAATTTCACTTGTAATTGTATATAAAAATAAAAATCACGACAGGTTTTGATAATAGAGAAACGTTTAATATTTGAAAGATACTTGTACACTTCACCCGAGTTATCTTCCTAGTGTATCTCCACTATTGGAACCAATGGTACATTTCAAATTTTAAGTCAATAATTAACCTAATCTAACCTAGCGTAACCTAACCTAACTTAATTTAGATTAACTTAAAATGAATTGAACTGAGGTGCATTAGGTCGAACCATTCGACCTCATACATGTTTAAAATTTCCACTGTCGACTTTATGCAATTAACATTATTCAGGTCGAGTTTCTTCCTCTACGAGTCTACACCATCATTTTAACATTATACTGAAACGTGTGATTAATGATATAAATAAGACAGGGTAGCCCAAAAGTCAGGACACATAGGGGGAACAATCTGTTTCACGCATTATGTTGGTTTATTGAAGTAAATGCTCAAACTGAGACTCATTAACGTCGATACACTTCTCAATTCTTCTTCTGCGTAACATCCTCACACGTCTGAACATAACGGGGGAAATCTTGGAACATTCAGCCGTTATTTGAGTCTTCAGTTCCTCCAAGAACCGGGAGCGATCGCTGTAAACGACGGGTTTCAAATGACCCCACAAAAAGAAATGAAGGGGGTATTAGATCTGGTGACCTAGGAGGCCATTAAACAGGACTTCGTCGTCCAATCCAGCGGTGCCCAAATAATATAAATAAATTTCCCCATATGTCCTAACTTATGGGCCACTCTGTACAGTACAAATAATATAATACACTTTAAAAGCAGATTTTTTGACTTGTTTGTATCAGTAATATTAGCTTTTATTAGTATCAGCAAGGCCTATCAGAGGGGGGGGGGGGCTAGGAGGGCCATTTGGCCTGGGCCTGAAGCTTAAGGGAGGCCTCAAATTTAGAAACTTTCAGGTTTGAATATAATATTTTGCAGTGAAAGTAATAATTGGGTTTAGCTATGGGCCTCAAAAGCTGGAAGTGGCCTGGACCTCTCTGGACCTCTGAGAGGGCCTGAGTATCAGTAAGATAAATATTTTAATTTAATGTCTCAACAGCTATTTTATAAATCTATCGGTAAAGGGATAATTAGGACTGTATATCAGTTACCATAAAAGTTATATATACTGGGTGAGTCAAACATAGGAAGGATAGGACACATAGGAAGGATAGGAAAATTTTATTGCAAAAAGACATGTGTTGCAAATAATATTATAAGATGTGTTCTATATGTTCTGCTTTCACTTCCAGACATATAGAGAACATGTAGAGTACATCTTATAACATTACTCGTAACACGTGTCTTTTTGCAATAAAAGTTTCCTATCCTTCCTATGTTTCCTGACTTTTGACTCACCCGGTACTTATATACACTTTAGTAATCCTACTTTGGCTTTCACCCTATTTGTTCATTCTGACGAAGGTCAAGCTTGTTGCTTCACCTTAGACCTACAGCTTAACGTGAAATCCGAACCACGACCCACCACGGGTGGTCAGAAATTACAAATCCTCGCCCGGGTTTGTAACTGTCTTAGTTTTTTTTTGTATGGAAGGATGAACAGCTGGGTGAGGTGAGGGCCGCCTACCATCGCCAGGAATCGAACCCCAAGACGGTGGATTCGTAGTCAGCGATGCTCACCAATTTTTTTTTCTGGAACGTTTTCATAATGTGGGCATTATTTTTTACCAATATCAACTAAAAATCACCACTTTTAATCTCCCAAATGAAAATCATTTTGAAACATTACAGAAAAGAATAGAAAAAATTTAATTTTTATTCTTTCGAAATGTCTAAGGTTGCCTATATTTTAAAGTAAATTCTATAATCAGAGTATGGGTTCATTCCAGGCTATATCCGTATAAAATCCATTGGCAGTCGTTTTTTGGTGTCTTCTGTCCAAAAAGAAGATATCAAATATTTTCAGCTCTCCACATTTTTAATAGTTAGGAGGAACGAGGAACAGGAAAGTATGCCATAATTGCCATATTCAAAATCCCAACCATACTTATCATATGTAATGTTATAAATGAATCTTAAAAATTGCCCTCAAATCACTATCAACTCAAGTTAATATGGTCTTATGATATAGCAAAAAATTTTATCATTTTAGTTTGAGATTTGAAATAAAATTATTTCTGAACAATAAAAAACAATTTAAGAAAACGTGTTTTTGAGGGGTTAAAACAAAAAATCAGAATCACCCCCAAAACGTCGCGAAACAATAAAAACAAAAAACAATAAGAAAACTTGTTTTTGAGGGATCAGAACAAAAAATCCAAATTCCTCCAAACTCTCTCTCTCTCTCTCTCTCTCTCTCTCTCTCTCTCTCTCTCTCTCTCTCTCTCTCGCAGGGGGTATAAAGGTTATGCACGTGCCTTCTGGGTGTTGTAAACTTTATACTTTGGGTGTGACAGCCCTCCGGTCCCGAGTCATGGGATTCTAGAGAAATTGGCTGCCAATTCCTTTAGGTTCTCTCTCTTTCGGGAGGGCGGGTGAAGTCTGTTGTACAAACCTGTCCCGTGGGTTACTAGGACCCCTTCCTACAAGCTACTTGGGGACTCCAACATGAGTTTAGACGGCATAGGTCGTGTCTCACCAACATGCTCGAGTTTTTCCACGTCATGTTGAGTGAGTATGATAAGAGTAGGGCGATTGATATGAGAGCCTTTGATAAGGTACCTCACCGCCGGCTAATGGCCAAAGTGGGCGTGCTGGGTATTGGTGGGGAAGTAGGTAGGTGGAATGGAAACCGGCTGAAGAATGCCACAAAGTTAATCCCTTCCGTTAGGCATATGGGCTACAATCGACGCTTACGTGACGCGGGTTCAAAGGTGTCGATTTTAGAAGCATGTTTAGTTTAAATGATAACCCAACTCGCAACAATGGTTGGAAGTTGGATTTGAAACGGTTTAGGACTAGTGCGTGTGGGAATTACTTTACGTATAAGATCTGTGACACGTGGAACAGGTTACCTTCAGAAGTTGTGAACAGTTCCTCTGTGGATCAGTTCAAGAAAAGGTTAGACCAAATCTTGCACACTATTTGAGTGTATAGAAAATTTTCCGTGGCACCCGTTGCCATTGGTACCTCCTCGGTATGGGCCGCAAGGCCTTTTGAGGTACTTCTTTTCCTTGTAACTCCTTGTAACACTCTCTCTCTCTCTCTCTCTCTCTCTCTCTCTCTCTCTCTCTCTCTCAATTGTAGCCGAGTACCAATCTTAGTATTAAAAAATTGTGCCTCAAAATTTCCTTAACTACTACTCCCGTTGTTATTCGAATGTTCATTTCATCGAAATATCCACTTAGCTCTTTTACTGCTCTTGTTGCACCCACTACTACTGGCACAAACTCCAGGTTTATATTTCACATTCTTCGTATTCATATTTAAGTCTTTCGTACTTCAGATACTTCTTTTATAGTTTGCAACTCCACTGTCCACAGGGACTCTCACTTCTACTTCTTCCTCACTACTATATTAGGGTGACATCGCGGCACACGTGACAGTTGGGATTTCCAAGTCATATAGGATTAGCACCTCTTGATTTTCCTCTATCTCCTGCGGTTCATATCTCTACTGGTTTACCTCCCTTTACCTCCCTTGTCTGTATCGTATATTTATACCATAATCTCTGTTGTATTAACCCGCAGACTGTATTGTGCTTTTCTGTGTAGGTTCTCTTTGTCAGCAATACTTCACATCAAAACAGGATGTGACTAACCATCTTTGCTCTGTTATTACACAGCTTACACATTTCAGACTCATTTGTTCCTTCTCCGTGGTTGCGAAATCAATTCGGTCTTGAGCGGCCACTACTGTCCTTTTATCTTCTGATACAGTACCTCCTTTTACTAAGTACTCAACTTATCGGTAAAAGCCTTTACTAGTTCTTCATTTGTATATATTCTTTCCATCTCCTGATATTTTCTTCCCTTCTTGTTATAGTTCCCTTTAATTTTCTTTATTTTTATGTCCCAAATAAGTGATTTCCTATTTCCTCTCCTCCATTTCCTCAACTTTCAATCCTATCCCCTCCATATAGTTTCTAGTTTCGATAGTCACTGGTATAGCTGGTGTCTTCTCTTCCTCATTCATTCTGACTGTATTCATTAGAGGGTTAAGATCAGTGGCGGCTCGTGACTTTCAGTTGTGGGGGTGCTGCCTCAGAAATTGCGAACAATTGTGTCGATTATATATATATATATGAGACAGAGAAAGTCGAATAGATAAATAGATAACTACTCACTACTCAGTCATAAAAATAAGTAAAATAGTATCATAAAATCACTTATAGGGTACTTACGCTTAACGGGTAATTTCGAATTTGCCAAAAATTTTATTTATAAACAAATTCCACTCTTCTGTTTTTATTCTGAGCGAAAAAATATTCTAAGAAATGAAAGCTATATATTGTAAATAATCCAATTATTATATAATTAACTTCAATCTCACGACAAAAAATAAATGATAACGAATCATTGATAAATGCAATTCGGAAATTCAATTTCGAATTAGCAAACGATACAGCAACACAACTACCACGTCAAACAAACAAATCGGCACTGCTCTGTCCACAGTGCTTTGGATCCTCTTAAACCCGCGATTCTGACTCGCTCTTCGTACGTCCGCCACCGAGGTTTCAAGCGTTTCGAACAAAATCTGGAACTGTTAAGTACGCAGTTCCACGGGAAGGCTGAAGCTACTTTCGTGATTCATTCGTTCGGCATTGAAATAGTTTAAGGAAAAAAGGATATAATCTGATTTAAAAACTCAAAGTTCATTGAAAAAGAACAATCAGAGAGGCTATTTTAAATATTTAAATATAAAGATCATAAGATCATGGGGGTGCTGCAGTTCCACAGTGCCTACCTGCGAGCCGCTCCTGGTTAGGATCTTCATGGATGTACTAGGGGCTGTCAGAAAATAAGTTTAAACGGCGTATAATTTCGTAACTAAAGGATTTACATTGATTATGTTTGTATCAGGTGAATTCGTTAATCATTGTTGGCAAAACTGCACGTCGATTCGGCTGCCATCTACCGTACATTGGTTATATGAGTCAGTTGAACATGGCGGCTCGAATGGAACAGTGTCCTGCCCTACGGAGCAGTCCAGGACGTTTACGTTTAATGGCCGCTCGTAAACGTTCCAGTGTTGAACAGTATGCAGCTGCATTGATTATTGTGCTGTTTTGCATGAAGTCTGCGAGCAAAACGCCTTTGTGGTCCCAAAACACGGCAACCATCACTTTGCCTGCGGACCCCACAATCTTGAACTTCTTTGTTCGCGGGGACCCAGGGTGTTTCCGTTTTGTTTCCGGAATACGGTGATGAACCAATGTCTCGTCTCCTGTAACAATGCGCTCGAGAAATTCTTGACCACTGACAGACTCGGAATATCGTTGCAGAAATGACAGGGCACTGTTCCAATCGAGCCGCCATGTTCAACTGACCGTCACTCGTATTTATCCCTATTGTTGAGGCTTTATGCACTTGATCCATTTCCATGAGGCCAACTCCTCTTTTCCTCTTCTTGGTAGGTATAATCTAGGTGCACACTGATTTTTGTATATAAGCTTGTGAGCTTGGTTTAATTTTCGGTGTTGGTGTCCACTTTATCTCATATGGTACCAGTCTGTTATTCCGAAGCTCTATGAAAGGGTCAGTACCTTATTTTTACTACTGTGGGTAGATTTCAAAATCAGTTTCACTCTCCTGATATACATTTTTGTAAATTTTTCTTCCATTTTTTGTGTTTTACATTCTCTGATTCCTCCACTCCCAAGATATTTATATGTCTCTTCCTTCCTATTCCAACTCCATGTATGGTGAAGTCATCTATTGATATATTTTCAGATTCTATCTTTTTTCAAGGTAGCACATTTATCCTGTCAAAATGCCATCGAAATATCATCAGAAAAAAATCTTTGTCACCTTTAATTGTTTTATCAGTTCTGCCTTATTCGGGACATACAACTTCAGATTATCCATGAAATATAGGTGGGAGATCTTACGACTATCCTGTTTGCGGGGTTTCATATTGTAACTATTATTAAGTTTATTTACCAACTAATTAAGGGGGTTTCGCGCCATTATAAAAAGCAAAAGCGATATTGAGTCTCCTTGAAAAATTTCCCTCTCAATTCTTATGTCCTCAATTTCCATTACCCCTGCTCTGTGATAAAGCATTATGTCTGTTGTCCATCTTTCTATCACTCTCTAGAAATCTTTTAATATTGGGGTTTATCTTATATAATTTTAGTATCTTTTTTGATCCATGAGTGTGGAACACTATCATACGCTTTTTTATAGCCAATCCATGCCATACTCAGTGATCTTTGTTTTTTTTCTACAATTTTCAAGGGTTATCTTGTTGATTAGTAATTAGTGCTTCGTCCTTTAAGTTTTGTCTAGTGCATCCTTTCTGCTCTTGACTTATCTGGTTTTGGTGTACATGACCATACGTTCTTTCTGATATTATTCTTTTTAATATTTTATACGTTGTTGGGAGACAGGTTATGTTCCTGTATTCATTTGGAAGGTGAGTTTCCTTTGACTTTGAATGAAGAATATTTTCCCCACTGGTCACTCATGGTATTTTCTCTTCCCCCATTATAATCTTATTCAAATAAGTAGTTAATTTCTTTAACCAAAAGTTGTGTACCATTTCAAGCCCTGAAACTTTCCAGTTGCTGCTACTCTTTATTTTATTTTCTACTTCATGTTGTGTCACTCTGTTCATACCCATTTGCTCACTGTTTCTTACCTCGTCACTTTCTTTTACTATTTCCATACGAACAAATGGCGCCCCGGGCGGAATAAGCATTTGACGCCTTATACATGCCCTAAAGATTGTATTCACGCAATCGATAATTTTTACGAGGGGCTTTTGGCGCCCCCAGGGCAGTTGCGCCCCGTGCGGTCGCCCCGTTCGCCCGCCCCTAGGGCCGGCCCTGCATACTAACCTAACCTAACCTAACCGTACTGTATTCACTTGATGTACTTCATCTTCATATACTCCTTTCCAAAAGTTCTTTACCCTCTTAGATACTCCCTACAAATTAAATTTCATTATTTCTTAGGTCTCTATATACTGTATATTTTCGCTTCTTCTTCAAACATTTTATTTTATTGTATTTTGTCTCGTAGTCGAATATACTTTGCTAATCTCTTTGCTTTCAAAGTTGTTTAAATTTCGTTACTGTTATATATACTCTGTTGTACTTCTTTCTCTTACTGAATACATTCTCTCCTTTTGTAGTTTTGTATGCGTCACGGAATGCGTTGTGATATTATGTCATATTGTCATACTATTTCGTAAGATTCAAGCTATTATATATATATATAATTTTTTTTTTAAGTTCGGGAACAACCGATTCACCTCTGTTGAAAAGGGCTTATGTCGGGGGCAAAACAAAGAAAAAGTGAGAGGAAAGAAAGAGGAAAAAGAAAGGGTGGAGGGGACAGTCGAAGTGGAAAAAGACCAAGGATGACAAGGACTGCAGGGTCGAGCCCCATCATCCTTGGGTGCTCGGGCCGGGAGGGCGCACGTGAAACCTCCAGGAACAAGCACGTACAAACGAGCACAAAGAGCACTCAAGAGCACGAGCTGAGAACCCCCTTGCCGGGATATATATATATATATATATATATATATATATATATATACACGGGGTAGTGCATAACCTTCGTCCATGGGTCTGCAGAAGAATTAGCGATTGATATGTTATATTTGATAGTTACATTTTAATATGACCTATTTTATATTTTAGGATGAAATCTGAACCATGTCAAACGTATTGACTGACAACGAGGACCATAGATTTATTGATCGGATACGAGCCAACGCATTCTGTGAAGAAATGGAAGCAGGAGCAAATTTATCAATCGAAAGTGGATTGCTGAAAGGTTGAGACGAAGTGAACAATAGGTTGATTACCAGAAACTGGAAAAAAGGTTATGATAATTAATTGCTCCACTGAATTTGGGGAAGGACGACCGGAAAAACTGTCACAAAAAAGCAAAACAATCATTGATGCCTCTTCGACACTTCTCGGTAATGTTCATAGTCGTGGATGTCGTCGACTGAGAGGCACCATACCCGATCATTTTGATAATTCAGTCTCCGAACAGTCCAAACAAAGAACTCATCATTTGGTGCAAGATGCAAGAAAACTTTCTCCTCCAATCCTCCACATAATCACAAAACCACATTCGATCTTCGATGTTTAAGACTGTTTCCATTGGTTTTGGTTGGACGTGAAAGGGTTTCACGCCACCCCGTGCACGATAACGCTGAACAGTTTGACGACATATTTGTTTTGCCCCCTTCCGCAATATCTCTCTGGAGACGCTCGAATTGCTTTATCCCCGTTTTGCACTGTTCGCATCAATGATTGCTTTGCTCTCTTGCGACAGTTTTTCCGGTCGTCCTTCCCCAAATTTGGTAGAGCAATTGTCGTAACTTTTGTCCAGTTTCTGGCAGCCCACCGTTCACTTCGTCTCAACCTTTCAGCAATCCACGTTCGATTGATGTTACTCCTGCTTCCATTTCTTCACGGAATGCGTTGGCTCGTATCCGATCAATAAATCTGAGGTCCTCGTTGTCATTCAGAACGTTTGGCATGGTTCAGATTTTTTCCTAAAATATAAATAAGTCATATTGGAATGTAAAACTATCAAATATAACATATTAATCACTAATTCTTCTTCTGCAAACCCTTGGACAAAGGTTGTGCACTACCCAGTATATGTATATATATATATATATATATATATATATATATATATATATATATATATATATATATATATATATACAGGGTGGGCGGAAAGTAGCTCCCTATTTTGGATTGGTAAAAAAACACGTATATTATCCATTTATTTCAGAAGAAATAATATGAAAAGGTAGGCATACATGGTAGGTTTTCTCTAAAATTCAATGTGGGCTCCAACTCTTTCCCAGCTTCTGGAGCCGCCCAGGAAGGCGTCCACTGACTTTAGCAGGAACTCCGGCGGGATGGAGGACATGACTTCCCGAATTCGGTCCTCCAGTTCTTCCAATGTCCTCGGTTTGGTGCGGTAGACTTCTTCCTTTACCCACCCCCAAAGAAAGAAGTCGCACGGTGTCAAGTCGGGGCTCCTGGCTGGCCATTGATGTGGACCACGACGACCCATCCAACGCTTAGGGAAGTGGGCATCCAGCCACTCACGGACAACAATGGCCAGCCAGGAGCCCCGACTTGACACCGTGCGACTTCTTTATTTGGGGGTGGGTAAAGGAAGAAGTCTACCGCACCAAACCGAGGACATTGGAAGAACTGGAGGACCGAATTCGGGAAGTCATGTCCTCCATCCCGCCGGAGTTCCTGCTAAAGTCAGTGGACGCCATTCCTGGGCGGCTCCAGAAGCTGGTGGAAAGAGTTGGAGCCCACATTGAATTTTGGAGAAAACCTACCATGTATGCCTACCTTTTCATATTATTTCTTCTGAAATAAATGGATAATATACGTATTTTTTTACCAATCCAAAATAGGGAGCTACTTTCCGCCCACCCTGTATATATATATATCAGCTAATATTTCATTATTTGGCAATTTGCATAAATATCACGCGAGTCCGCCAATTGTCTCCTTTTAATTAACTTAAAAGTTTCATTTGTAATTTAGTCTTGAATGTAATTACTTATTTCACATTACCCAACGTATGTGACTTGATTCCGTATGAGTGACGTTTGTACGAGTCTTTTTACGTATCCGCAGAATACGACTTGGTTTCACCGAAGTTTCCTTACGCGAGATTTCATGTGATTTTCCTTTTGAAAATTTTTGTATTCGAGCTGTATTCTTATATTGGCCGAATAGTGGTATAGAATTTTTCTTTTGATCTGTTTCTGTCTGTTTGCAATTATCTCTCTATCTCCCCTTCTTTCTTTTATTTATTTATTTTGTTACGTTCATTCTTATGGCATATGGCCAACGGTGGCCAAACCCCGGCTCACGAGCCGCATGCGGCTCTCGAGGTTGTTAAATGCGGCTCGCGAGGCAATTTTGGTTTTTATTGTATTTATCATAAGACAAAATTCATAATACAAATGTAACTTTTTTTTCACATAAAAAAATATGAAAAAAAACGGAAAAATTGAATTGACAATAAAATGCGTCATGCGTACGACAATTTCTTTTGCGTGACAGGCACTAAGCGGGATAATTACGTAATTAACACCAATCGCCACTCACCAGTGTTCAGTACCCCTCGAGCTACCCTGCGGGCCGCGTGTAGTAACGAGTGAGTGTGTTTTAAAATTGGCTTCTTAGATCAAATAGTGGCTATTTTTCTCAGCTATGCAGGTGAAAGTTATACAACCCCTTAGTTGATTAAAATGACTGAGCAGACAAAGTGTAAGAAACGTAAATATGAAGAAGAAAATGGAGTTTTTAAACAGGAGTGGGAGGAGAGTTTTGCCTTTACTGTTAAGGGTGGGAAACCTGCGTGTCTTATCTGCCACGTGGCACTCAATCACTTTAAAGCCAGTAACTTAAAGCGTTGTCATGAAACTAACCATAAAAATTTTATTACAGAATTTCCTCCCAAATCAGAATTGCGGAAGACTAAGTTAACAATGTTGAAATCTAGCCTAGTTGCTCAACAAACTGTATTTTCATCATTGTGTAAGACAGCTGACTTAACTACTGAAGCTAGTTTTGTTATGGCATGGAATATGCTCGTGCTCAACTTCCCTACAGTAGTGGAGAATTTGTGAAGAAGAATATTGACGATGTTACTGCAATTCTCGCTCCAGATAACACAAAGCTTCGAGAACAAATAGCAAGTATTTCTATTTCCCGCCACACCTACAGAGACGTATTTCCCAGATGTGTGCTGAAATTACATGCTCGTTGCAGAGCGATTTGAAGAATTCTGTTGCATTCAGTTTGGCCCTCGATGAATCCACAGATATTAAAGATAACCCTCAACTGGCGATGGAAATGTGAAAGAAGAACTCTTGGACTTAATGACCCTAAGAGAAACCACCAGAGGGGTTGACATAAAGAACGCACTTGACGAGGCATTATCAAATGCTCAAGTACCTTTGAATAAACTTGTCAGTGTTGCAACAGATGGAGCACCAGCTATGGTAGGACAAAATGTAGGCCAAGTTGGGCTCTTCACACGCGATCCCAAGTATCCTGTGTGTCTCTTTATTCACTGTATCATTCACCGTGGTCATTTGGTAAGCAAGTACTTTAGGTATGACAGTATTATGAAATGTGTTCTAGAAATTGTGAATTTCATTCGTTCAAATGCAAAAACGCACCGAGTGTTTAGAAATTTTATCGAGGAGCTGGATCTTCAAGATAAGCCAGATGACCTTTCATTCTACTGTATTGTAAGGTGGTTATCAACTAGTAATCTCCTGAATAGGTTTGTTGCACTATTGGAGCCTATCATTGATTTCTTGAAAGAAAAGGGAAAGTCATACCTACAACTAGAAGATCACGAATGGGTGCAGGATCTGATGTTTTTTACTGATGTAATACAACACCTTCAAAATCTAAATTTGGCACTTCAGGGAAAGGATAAGATCATTTCTGACCTTACACAGACAGTTTTCAGTTTCCAGAATAAAATAAAGCTCTTCCAAAAAGATTTGTAACAAAAAAATTTGACCACTTTCCCCACCTGAAAAAGTGAGCAAACACTTTTCCTGATATTGAAATAAAAGATAGTAAATTGGAGGAATACAAAGGTAAATTAGAAGGACTAATTGATGATTTTCAGTTCAGGTTTGATGAACTAAAGAAGCTAAAACCATGCTTCGAATTTCTTGTAAATCCTTTCCTGATTGATGTCGTCAACGATGGCTGTCCTGTTACCGCACCTTTTGTTACGGAAGCTGCTTCAATACAAACAGAACTTTTGGAGCTACAGGAGAACATGGGTTTAAAGTTGATACATAAAAGCTTATCTGCAGTTGAGTTTTGGAGGCAAGTACCAGAGACAAAATATCCTCACCGTCACCTCAGGAAAACCAGTTTCCGACTTATCTCAGGTTTTGGGACAACTTATTGCTGTGAAGCACTCTTCTCGGTAATGAAGTTTGTAAAGTCAAAACATCGCGCTGCCCTCACTAACGAACACCTGACTGAGCTTCTTCATACCGCCTTAACATCACATCAGACAGACTTTAAAGCATTAACAGCCAAAATGAAGACCCAAACTAAGCCTTCTACAAGCAGTAATTAAACAATTTAATAATGTGAGTATAACTATATGTATATGTTTTTAATAATTAAATATTTTTAAAAATATTTTGCGGCTCTCGTACATCTGAAAAACGTCGTATGTGGTTCTTGGGTCCAGGAAACTTGACCACCCCTGGGTGCCATATACACTGAGCGGCAGAAAAATCGGCCCACTTAGAATATCGCGAAAAGCAAAAAAGTGGGCAAGCTTCTGTTTATAAAAGTTTTAAAATTTGAAAATATAGTCTCTGAGGCAACCAAATAACGAGACCAAACCACCATCAGCTGTGAACACACTAGCTGTAACGAATTTTCGACTTCTTTTAAGAATTCGACAGTCTGACATTTAGTTGTTCTTACACTGATAGTGCCACTTTTTCTTCCACTAGTTGGAGTAGGCATTTGCGCTTAGTAACAGATAGACTTCTAATTCTCTTGGGTTTCAGAATTGGACATTTATGTCGGGATATGGAAAAATATGATGATGCTTCTTGTTATGCTTCGTTACATCATCTCCCCCGATTTTATGTATTCTCAGTATGTCACTTCCTCGCACCAACAAGGAAGTTTATACCGTTTAATTAATCTGACTGACGTCCACGGTTCTTCTTTTCAACTTTACTTTATCTGACTGCGAGTTACGATGAAACGATTTATACCTTCGCTCAATGGCGTACCCTCTCTCTCTCAGTCCGTTGAGGGACAGGAATGCTTCTTCTTGGAAGGCTATAAAATGACGCATCACATTTTTGTCCTTCTTTATTTGACACAGAATATTAGAAATGAAATCCTTTACACAAAAGAATAATTAGAGAATCAGAACCTTAACACAACACTTGGTTTAGAGAAGTTATTAACGGGCAAATGCCTACATCAAAAAGCTAAGGGGACCAGCCGAAACGGCCCGGCCCAAAGGCGGAACACTCACTTTCACTCGAGGCCGAGGCGAGACTCTAACTCCCTGTCTCAAATCTGAGGCAGACTCTCTCAAGGCGTGTTCATTTCCTCCTTGAGAAACCCCGTGGTGCCACGTTTACCAAAGCTTTATTTACTTGTAAATTCCTACTCTAGTAATGGTATTAAGAGAATTGGTATAAAATGATATTAGCAAAAGAATTTATACAATTGTAGTTTTATACTAGTCGAAAAGAACATTTAGAATTTTAGGAATCTCTGTTAAGATTATAGATGTGACAACTGGAGAGCATCGTTAGGCTTATCGAAAGGGTGCCAGAGAATTTGGGCTTGAGGCAATTTATACAAATATTAAGAATTTTAACGGAGTCCTGTTTTAATTTATATGAACAAAATAATATCTTTTAAAGGATTAATATTTTAATTTATACAAACAGAATATCTTTAAATTTTAACACAAATTTATTTTCTCGTAGAAACACTTTTCGACATTTACAATGAATTTGAGTGCCGTGAACGTCGCGAGAGTCGTCGCCCTAATTGAAGATGGTCGGAGCTAGCGTTACGTCGCCGATGCGCTAGGAATTCCAAGAACAACGGTTCTACGTGTCTACCAACGTTATGCGGAGACAGGAGAGTACACCCGAAGACCAGGATTTGGAAGATCACGCTGCACATCTGCCCATGACGATCGTTTCATCGTCTTGAGTGCTTTGCGAGATCGTCGCTTGACTGCCACAAACGTCCGCAATGAGCTGGAAAGGTCTCGAGACGTCAGTGTATCGGAGCGAACCGTTAGAAGGAGACTTATGGAAAGGGGCTTACATGCTAGACGTCCAGCAATGGGCCCGGAATTGCTGCCACACCACCGCAATGCTCGTCTTGCTTTCGCAGCTGACGTTGTTTTGTCTCGTTATTTGGTTGCCTCATAGACTATATTTTCAAATTTTAAAACTTTTATAAACAGAAGTTTGCCCACTGTTTTGCTTTTCGCGATATTCCAAGTGGGCCGATTTTTCTGCCGCTCAGTGTATATTCACTAGCTCCTGTAGCTCGGTGCATGACTGCAATGTTCCCTCTAAGGTGTGCGCGTGTGCGCGCGCACACGCGTTGTGAAACCCGCGCACACAGCAAAATAAAATGCGCACAGACTCAAGCGTATCAGGAACAAATTAAGAAACCGCTTGAAAGAAAATCATTTGCTCATGCGAATTAAAAGTTACCTGAATGATGACGGATGTATTAATCTTCATAGAGTTTATTTGGAATGGGCAAATGCTAAAGATCGTAGGGAGAAATCATAATCATACTTAAATGAAAGGCACTTTCATTTAATGTTATTTTGATTATATTTTATTTTGTTGAATTTCATTATTTTTTATTTTATTCCTATTTTGTGAATGGATAAAATCATGTATTAATCTTGATAGTCTATTTTAAATTGCTAAATGCTAAAAATTGTTTTGAGAAATGATAACTAAAATAGTCATTTTCAATTAATGTTATTTTTATTTTATTTCTTTATTTTGTTGAATTTTATTTTACTATTTTTATTTTATTCATATTTTTAGAATGGATAAAATGTTTTCTTTTTAAGAATATATAATATTGTCAACAGTTTTTTAATATCCATTTAATAGTACTTAATGATCAAGCTATCACCTTATGGAAATAATATTTATTAAGTATTTAATATTTATATATATTTCATTTTGAAGATAATAGCGCTCAGAAAAGTTTGCACAATTTTTCACCATGAATCTAAATGTTTGCACAACGAAAATTTCTTGCGCACACGGACTAAAAAAAATTAGAGGGAACATTGTGCATGAGTAACATCTTTTCCCTATAAGCAAAGTAAAAACACTGAGGTCGGTGTTCACAAGATCCTGCGTATACACGAACACGGGAATGTAAATACTAGAATTTGCGTGAAAGTATTAGATTATTGGACATAATAAACATGATCAATCCACTTATGAATCATTTCCAACAGCCGGAAAGTCGACGAGTAGAAATTATCTTTCTTTACTCTTCAAATATAAAATATGTCCGTTTTCCGTTTTTTCTTTGTATCACTTTCTCGGGGACTTTACATTTATAAATTAAGTACAAACTGATGGATTTTCACGTCCTTTAACATCTTTAGATTTACGTCTGTTAAATATTAAAAGTGAAATCAACCTAGGAAAAAATAAAGATATTGTAACATCTAAGAGTACTTTATTCCTTTGTTTCTTCAACTGCTAAAGCTTCTACGCTCGTCCACTTGTACCCAGAAATCCTCTTTATTTAATTTAAACAAAAACTTTGTTTGGATTTTAGACCAACAAAGTACCGTGTTCAAAATAACTGAAACGCACGTTTGCTTAAATTAAACTAAATAATGTTACTCCAAATAAATATGGTTTAGATTAAACGCATATAAGATTATTTACTTGGAATTGAGCTTCACTTCACGTGTTTAATATAAGTGAATTTTAGAACACGAAATAATAATAATAAAAGAAAATAATACACAGACATCAATTTCACTTTTTCGTAAACACACAACTAATGACGCAATAACTGCTCTATTAGAGGAACGTTTTAGCAATTTCAACGACAAGAACCTTTAATAAATTAATCATCCTGCTTGATCGACATAAAGCCTTTGACATAGTACCTGGTGACATATTCTTAAGAACACTCAAACATTATGGTTTCAGGGGACTACCCTTAAGATGATTCAGTTCATAGTTGGCTAACAGGACACAATTTGTAGCACAGGACTCTTTTTACCTCACGGATAGGATGCATCTCTCACGGGGTGCTCCAAGGGAGCATTCTGGTACCTGTCCTGTTCCTCTTTTTATAAATGACTTTGATTGGTCACTAAATAATTCTTCAAGATACCACTACGCAGATGATACTTCAGTCATAACCTCACATAAAGACTTTTTTTTTACTACTCAAACAACCACCAATAGTAAACTCCGATGAGTGTATATATATATGGCTTGATGCCAGCAAACTATTCTTAAGTATTAAAAACACAGCTTATGCAGGCCAGGATTTTTTATGAGGGGCTGCGAACGAGCGCCAAAGGCGCAAGCTCCTCGGGGGAATCCGGGGGCATGGTTCCCCGGGAAAATTTGAAAATTTAGGTTGACTGAGACTGCATTTCCTGCCTTTTGAAGGTGGTTGCAAGGAAAATTAGAAAGTCTGAAATGGCGTGAAAACGTCAGGTTTTTGTGAATTTTAAGACATTTTAAGGCAAAAACAAACATTGTGAGAGGTTTATTTCACTCTGTAATATATGACTGAAACAGATCGTCACAAACAGATCAATAAAACAACAAATATATAGGGGCATATATAACATGCACAGAAGTGAGCCAGAAAAACATGTAACTGTATCACATCATCACACCAGGTTATCAGATAAAAATTGAAGTGCATGAACAACCATCGTGATAGAAATATGAAGTTATAGCTCATATTTAATTTTTATATGACAATGCTTGTGTAATGTTTTAATGTTTTTTTAGTGATCTGTTGGTCCCATTAGGCGGACCTCCATGGGCCGTAGGGAAGGTGCGTACATACCCATCGCACCCCACCACATCCTACAGGCCTGTTATGTACTCATCACAAAAGAAAAGTGATCTCCTTCTGAACCTAAACATGAATTCAATCCATGTTCAGTGAGTGCAATTGGCCAAACTTCTGAGTATTATCCTCGATTCACACCTTACTCAAAGAACACACTGAAGATCTATGTAACATATAAACGAAGGCCTTGTTTATAATTACGAAAGCAGGTACAGCACTTACAAAACAAGCTCTTCGATCCATATCCTTCACTTACAATACTGCATTAGCGCTTACGGAAGTGCACGTCAATGTTTTATACAGCCATTGGTGATAATGGTCCGGCCCGCCAAAGATTTGTATCAGGCCCGGCTGGCGGATACTGAAAATTTATTATCTAATGTCATATTTTATTTCAATAAAATTTTATAAAAAATTTGCACCTGGCCCTCGGTGTGGGTCATTAATTGAAATTTGGCCCTTCATGTTACTATACAACAAAACAAAAACATTTAATATTTAATAATTCAATATTTTTAGCTTCTTATATATCCCAACAAATACCAATGTGTTATCTTAACTGAATATCTGCTATATATGTATTTATACTGTATGTATTTATGCAAATGTTCCATCTTAGCTGAATATCTGCTCATATGTATTTATACTGTATGTATTTATGCAAATGTTCCATCTTAGCTCAATATCTGTATGTTTTTATAAACATGTCTAAAACTTACTGTAGATAATCTCAATGTACTTTATCTCGCTTTGTCTTTATATCTTTAAAACTAACGTAAGTACACCTTTTACTCTGCATTATCTAATAAGATTTACCAAATAACTCCATTCTGACAATATAGAATAAAATTTGCTTGTTAATGGCAGTTGTATGTTATGTATGCATATGACGGCATAATTGTCCCATTTATCTGGATGTATATTGGGCTATTTTTTTTATGCAGGGAGGAGGGGCCAAGGGCGAATGCTCGCAAAAATACCCCCCCCCCTCTTAGAGGAAGAGAGCCAGAATGAAGGCACAAGGTTTTCGAGACGCTTCGACGCTCTGCGTTTGATAGATTGGAGGTCATAGACAGGGTGAAAGATGGATTGAGGAAGATTGTTCCAGAGTTGACTAGTGAGTAGATGAAAAATTCAAAATATCGATTAACTCGTATGTATATATGTATGCTGGTGCGTATATATATATATATATATATATATATATATAACTGCAATGACCACGCAGTATATAAATGAATAGAAACGACGTAAATAAGGAGCGTCTCTGCACACGGGGAAGAGAAATAACGAATAAATGAAAAATGAGGCGAACCGCCCGGGCATTGGTTTCTGCCCTATGTAGGAGAATTTCGATTTGTGATTGATCGAGGTCCGTAGTGTAATGGTAGCGCATCCAACCGGCAATTGGAAGGCCTGGATTCGATTCCCGGGCGGTTCGCCTCATTTTTCATTTATTCGTTATTTCTCTTCCCCGTGTGCAGAGACGCTCCTTATTTACGTCGTTTCTATTCATATATATATATATATATTATATATATATATATACAGGGCGTCCCAAAAAAAATGTATACACACTTTAAATAATTATAAAGGCAGTGTTTATTAAATACATTCATTTTCAAAATGTAATAGAATCTACAGACATTATTTAATTGTTTTGTCAACGCCTGTTTTCAAACTGACGTCCGTTCTGGTCCAGGCACTGCTGATAACGCGAAGCAATGGAATCGCAAACATCACGAAACATTTCGTTTGGTATTTGTGTGCATTCTCGTTCAATGGCTGCTCTCAATTCAGCGACTGTTGCAGGTTTTATAGCGTAGACTTTGTCTTTTAAGTATCCCCATAAAAAAAAGTCTAGTGGTGTGAGGTCTGGTGAACGCGGAGGGTATTCTACGAAACCCCTTCGTCCAATCCACATCCACATCGTGCCAAGTACCACTCGCAATACTCCACTCTTCGGTCCGGATCATCATCTTCATTAATAGCATGGACTAATCTTGGAATGTAACTTTTCCATTGACAGCGCTTCAAAATGCGTTGGACAGACGATTCTGAAATTCCTACCTCACGACTCGCTTGCCGCACAGATTTTCTTGGACTTTGGTGATACGTTTCCAGTACTCTTCTTGCTTTGTGGGGCTTGTCGATGTCCGTGGTCTTCCGGAACGCTTCTTGTGGACATTCTGAACAGTTCCATCGGCTTCAAACTTATCTCTAATTCGAGTGATGGTAAGTCGCGTTGGTGGATCTGTTTGAAACTCCCTCCTAAACTGTCTTTGCACTTCAACTGCGTTTTCACACTTCCAGTAGCAGTTTAGAATGAATTTCCTTTGTTCAAAGCTTAGTCTGACTGTCATTATTAATTCTAATGGGTTAAACTTGGAAAGAAAGAAACATCAATTGAGCTATCAGCTGTTAAAGTGTGTATACATTTTTTTGGGACGCCCTGTATATATATATATACGAGGAGTGATCAAAAAGTATCGATAATTTTATTGCTACGGACAAATGAATTCAAAAAAGAAATAACCGTTACATATGTGAGTCTTCCTGCCCTCTGGCGTCTGCAGTCTGAAGCAAAATCTGTTACCATGAGTCAGTAGTTGGTTGGAGCGCTTAAAAGGAGGGTGTGTTTTTGCCAGGGTTGTGTAGAGTCTGGGTCGGAGTCGTGGAGTCGGTTATTTTTGGGTGGAGTCGGAGTCGGTACAAATCCCCCAACTCCGACTCCAAATCTTAAAACTACACGCGTTTCCTTGAAATTTTTAATTGCACGTGTGGTTTCTCGGAATTTTCTGGGCGTGAACTGCGCGCGTTTCCTCGGAACGTCCATCTGATTGGAATGTCTTTTTAACCCTTTTGTCGTATTTTCAGACCAATTGGACACATTAACTTAAATTATTTTTTTACCTCCCTAAATCCTAATACTTCAGTGAGAAAAAATGCCTCTCTTTTATAACTTTGTATCCAGATGTACACATTAGGCCCAGTTTTTATTTTGCTCAATAGATGGCGCGCGATTGATGACGTCACTAGCAATTTGAAGCGTGGCGTGTGCATAAGCCATTTTTTTTTCAGTAAATGTTTACGTTATTTTTCTAAGTTTTTTTTAACAATATAACGTCTGTTTAGGTTTTGTTTTCTTCTGCTGATTATAAAGAAGCATTTTACCAGGTTATTTTTTATCTAAGACTGCTTATATAATTTGTATAGGAGTTTCATTTCATTTATTATTTTAGTTTTTATGGTATTTCATGTCTTATATTTTTATTATTTTATAACTATTAAATAACTTTTTAGTTTTTATTATTGTACGAGGAAAGAATAATTAAAATCAAGTTTTAAAAATTAAAACTATCGAAATTCACGGAGACTATTCATTTACCTACACTATACCTATACTATATAAGTAAATATGCCATATGGTTAGTAAACACTACAGTCAGAGTCGGACTTGTAAAATTTCTGGAGGCGGAGTCGGAGTCTGAAACTTTTTTCACTGACTCCACAACCCTGGTTTTTGCAGTATGTATAAATCTCTGAAATGGAACAACGCGCGTTCGGAGACGAACGAAATGATCAAAACAGCTTTTGGAAATGATGCTCTCAGTGTAGCTAACGTTTACAAATGGCACAAAAAGTTTAAAAATGGAGAAACATTTGCTCGTACCAGAAATCGAATCTGTTGGACATTTTCATCCGTAATGAGAAGTGGAAGGGCGGCCACTGCGTTCCTTGTCTTCAAGCGATGTTTCTCCATTTTTAAACTTTTTGTGCCATTTGTAAACGTTAGCTACACTGAGAGCATCATTTCCAAACGCTGTTTTAATCATTTCGTTCGTTTCCGAACGCGCGTTGTTCCATTTCAGAGATTTATACGTACTGCAAAAACACACACTCCTTTTAAGCGCTCCAACCAACTATTGACTCATGGTAGCAGATTTTGCTTCAGACTGCAGACGCCAGAGGGCAGGAAGACTCGCATATGTAAACGGTTATTTCTTATTTGCATTCATTTGTCCGGAGCAATAAAATTATCGATACTTTTTGATCACTCCTCGTGTACATATATATATATATATATATATATATATATATATATATATATAATATATATATAGTTACGATAGAAGTGTTCTTCGGGAACCTTATCCTCAATATGAATATGAAAACAAGAGATACGACTCTCAACATTTATTGGCCAAACGTTTCGGTCCACTCAGGGGCCATCTTCAGTGACTAAATAGAAGCATCTAAAAATAATCATAAAACTAAAGTAAATACAAATGTCAAACTGTACAATAATCAAATCTAATACAAAAAAGTTAAAAAGTTGTTAAAAAAAAACTATCTGAAATATAAAACAAAAAAGTAAAAATAAAACTAACTAAAATTTCAAAAATTAAAAGTTTAAAAATGTTAAGTTCAAAATTTCAAAAATTTAAAATTTTGTAAAAAGGACTGACCTGGATGGTAAAAGTTACAAATGACAAGTGGAGAGAAAAGAAAAAACAACTTAAGTTAGTGCGGTAGTTGCGTTAAAAAGGTGTTGGTTGGTTAGGAAGTATGTAATTTTATCGAGGAAAGGCTATCGTTTAGTTCTGGGTTTAATTTCTTGGTAAAAAGGGATTCTAAAATTTTAAGATCAAGTGAATTAGAAGCAGACGACAAAATAGCAAAGGAGTCCTGGGGGCACGGGTGGTCATGGGTCTCTGAATGATGCCGAATAGCAGAGGATTCAGGAGTGGAAAGAGGGCGAGAAGTTCGATAAGAAAAACCCAAATGCTTCGAAATCCTAAGTTTTAACTGTAGGGCAGTCTGCCCCACATAACGACTTTGGCAGGTCGCACATGTATATAAATAAGACCCATAAACCTGGAGTTCCGCTTCGTCCCATTTTAGCATCCATAAACACACCAAGTTATAACCTTGCAAAATTTTTGGTCCCAATCATAGACCCTCTCACACGTAGTCATTTCACTTTGCAAGATT